>VWZY01000007.1:252567-293447 GCA_013399075.1 Chloroceryle aenea
ACACATTGCTGCCGTGTGTTGAGTTTTTCATCAACCAACACCCACAAGCCCTTCTTCTCTAGACTGCTCTCAAGCCATTCTCCACCCAGCCTGTATTTGTGTTTGGACCACCCCTGCCACATGAAAACACTGAGGTGTTTCTCACTACCCAGTTATCTTCCTGCTATCTTAGGTACTTTACTCTTCAGTATACTGAAAACTATCTCTGGAATCAAAGCAAAACATTCTTAGGGTTTCTTGGCATCTCGTGTAAATGAGTGAGAATGCAGATGCCCTATAATGTCCTTGATTTAGCAGTTTTATTTATTTCTTTTAAATAAGATTATCTATACTAAGAAAAAATGAGCAGACTTGTTTCTTTAATGATGTGTCAAGCAGCTGCTCTTTATATTTCTTGACAAAAGTTGAGATCATTTCTGTGGTAAAAGTACATTAATCTTAGAGACAATGAATAATGTAATTTTATGAGCTCAAAGCTGCAAACCCATTTTGTAACAGCACTTGGACTGCTGTTATGCCATCAGTTCAGTCCTGAATTTACAGAATTCTATCTTCACCTAAATTCTTGTGTCTTATTTCAAGTCATAATTCCTACATGTGCTTAAACCCTCCCCTCAACCCTCATGTCATCAGATTGATAGCTGGTGCTGCTGATACAACTGCCCTCCTCTGAGGGTGAGTAGGTGTAGATCAGCATGAAGCATGCCTTTGACTTTGTTTCTGTGAACCTAAGGAGTATTGACTTGTGTGTTATGCAAAGATACCAGCTCAGCAGTCTGATATGACCAGTTGTGGGGCAGCAGCTGTGTGGCAATGGTTAAAAGTACTCCTCCTTCTGTTGCTCAATATATGGCTTCATCTATGGCAGTAGCAGCTGCTGGCTCTACTCTTGGGATGTGGAAGTAACAAAAATCATTCTGAAGAGCTTTCAGTCTTAATTTCTTCTTTTAATACCTGCAGGTTTGTTTTGTTTTGTTTTTCATTTATGCCTTTTATATTGCTTTAAGAAAATAATATGCTTCTTTTGAATACTTTTATCTTCACTGGTCTGTATGATTTATTAGTCATAGTAGAAGTGGGCATAGGAGATAATTTAACCTCTATTACTTAGTGGGATCAGTGTCTCCTGTCATCCTTTGCCATGCCAGCAAGTATGAAAGTGCATAAAACTCTTTGCTCTTCCTTTCCCACCTATACTTGAGGCATAGCTCATTAGTGTAATTAAGAGTATTTGCTCCCGTGACTCAGAGAACCTGTTTGTTGGTTTTGGTTTGGTTTGTTTTCCTCCCTGAAAATCAGGAGCCACTGTAGTGTCTGGGCCCCAGCTCCTACTCTGTCCAATTTTTTGTTGCATGGAATTGAGCCTGTCTTCAGAGTAGGCTCCACAGTCTCTCTGAAATGTGGACACTGAGTTTGAGCTGAGGTGCTTGATCTACAAGCAAGGGGTTTATCAGGTGCAACACACAGGAGATGCAGGTCCTGGTGGTGACACATCTGGAGCTAAAGAGGGCAGGAGTGGTAGATTGCATGTGAGGGTTCAGAAACATCTATGTCTGGGGCAAAGAAATTGTAACTCTGGTGTCAGACTTCAACTGTTGATGTTATTGTGAGAGCCCTGTCCATCTTTATCTTAAGACTTTTCTCAGTTGTTTTTGGTAGCCACATGTCATCTCTGTTCTGGACTCTATTTGAGAGGAGGCTTGAGAAATGATGCCAGTGTACTTTGAAGATTTCTGAGCATTTGATTTCTTCTGGAGTCCCCTTACACTCAATCTGAATTTCTCCTGAAGTTGTGCTGGGCTGTGGGAGAGGTACCCCCTTAGATCATTTCTAAGGCCCTGCTGAAATGGTGCATTATTTTGTAGGCTGAAAAGTGCTTTCATTTTCAAATTGCAAAAATGCAAATTCTAGGCCATCTGTCTAGATGTCCTCCCCCCTCCCCCCATCTGCTGAACAGCCTACATCATGCATAGAGTGCTTTCTTCAAGTTAGCTTGCTCTACTCCACTTTGTCTAAGGATTTCCTGTATGATGAAAGAGAGGAGTCAAGAGCAGTGTTCTTCACTTCTTAGCCATTCTAGTTAAAAAAAAAAAAGTTGTTGGTTTTCTGCCTGATCTACACTTTGTCTGCCTGCTGGAAAACAATCAGGAGTGAGAAAACCAAATGTCTGCTGGCTGGATTTGGGCCAGCCAGTGGGTGGGAGGCTGTAGCACTTCACTTCGTTGGGAGTTTTGTAGATTAAAATCTCAAAAGAACTTCAGCATAGATGTGAGCAGCCTGATGGTGGTAGCAGCACTGGCAATAGTAAGCAGCATGGCTGATTGTGGTCATACTGCACTATAAAAGTTCTCCCATCTTCTCATCCTCTTGATTTCCTGTAGTAAATACAGACACTGTGATTCTACTCTGCTAGTTCTCAATTGTGTGGGTTGGCTTCCTTACAACAAAATTATGTCAAAGCAGTGATGAGTTTGGTGACATCACGTTGTACATGGACATGTTTTCATAATGCTTGAACTGAGGCTGCATACAGGCATTAGAAAATTCTTCCTCTTTTGCCCTTCTTCTCTTCTTATGTCTTCCCCTAAGAAGCCCATCAAATCCAAACCATGGTCAGCATTTTTATTCCATCATCCTGTGCTTCAACTATTAGAACTCAAAGTCTGGTCTGATGGGTGGGCAGCTGTTTCTCACAAGAGTTACTCAGGCTGACAGTGTGTTTGGTTTATAACTTGTGGGATTTGTTCTTTTTCCCCTTCATTTCCAGTTATAGGCTCAAGTGAGTGTTATTGGGTATCTTAATTCAGTAAGTAGATTTTCTGCTTGTGGAGAGAGGAGGGCTCAACAGGCCAGCAAGGTAGCAAGGCCAAAAAAGGGGAGACCCAAGAACATTTTTCTTACTGTCCCAAACCTCAAAATAAAAATTTTGAGGGCTCTAGATGTCCTTTTGCAAAGTACCTGCACTTATACAATGTAGTTATTTACCTCTTATTTGATCAATACTCCTTCTGCTATTTGTCTTCTCATTTACCAGGTGAATTTTCTTTATTACCTTTATGTATTGAGTGCAAATACACTTACTCACTGGGCTGGGGGTATTAGGGTTTTGAGAATTTCTTACTTCTTGCTCATAAAATTCATAGGCTTTTTTTCTTTTTGTCTTTATATTGTTGTCTGCCCTGCACATGTCAAATTATGTAGCTTTGTCCATTCACTCAAGGATCTGGAGGTTCCATATTATTTGTATCATTTAATATTTGATTACCTCAAAAAAATAGGGGGGGTAAATTTCCCTGGTGACTTCCATTCTTGGTTTTATGAGTGCCTAGCCATGTACACTGATGTTTCTAGAAGAAATACATTACAATTAAAATTTCAGAAGGCATGTTATAGGTTAATTATTAACTCCCTTTCTAAACAAGAGACTGCTTTTTAAAGATCTCTTTGGCCTTGTCTCCTAAGCAGAGTTTTATGTGACTGTGCCGTGCGTTCACCTGTAGTGCTCACTGACCCAGTTCTGTTTTCTGTTCCCTCTTTCTCCCCACTAACATCAATCAGCAGCAGAGAGTGGCCTGTCAAAATAACACGTTTCTGTAACTTGTGCATAATCTCTGCTGGGTGAAAGACCTTAATTAGGAGTGGTGCTGAAGGAAGAACCAACGTGAGGCCGACTCATTTGCGATCGTTGGCCTGTTGAGAGTCAATCTGCACAAGTCTGACTCTGAACCAGCCACACACAGCTCATGTCCTCTGTTCTTCCCCAGTTGATGGAGAAGGGTGGTTGGAAATTAACTCTGTGGCAGGAGGGAGCTGGGTTTTACGGGATGCTAAATAGCAATGGAGTTTGTTACCAAGATAGTGGGAAACACTGGGACACGATGCTAAAGGCCATTGATGTAGGGAATACAGAGCAGCATCAGCTCTGCTCATTGCAGGATTTAGTTGTCCAAATACTGAATCATATTTAAGATTGTCTTGCTGCCTTTACTTTTTAAAATACTCTTAGGATGCAAACCCATGAACTGAATTACCTCACATATGCTATTCAGCATTAGTTTGATGATATTTTATAGGCTTGCTTTCTTGTTAGTCACCTCTTAAACCCCCAGAGGATTTTGTAAATGCTTCCCTAACTCTTTGTCGTAGTGCTGCCTCTGAGGCTTGCAATGGACAGGTAGCTATTTTCTGTGATTCTATTTGAGAGAGCAAGTTAGAGGTTTTTATTTGGCTTAACATTACGTAATCTGCTCTGTATGGCATGAGCAAAATTACAGCTTTAAGGGAGTGCGTATGATGAAAGTATTTTCTTGCTGTATAAAGATTGAAGAGCTCTTAAATAAGATTACTTTGTGTCTATTAACACCAGCATGCAGAATATCAATTTCCACATTTAATGTGTGCTGGTAGCAACTTGAAAGACTCTTGCAAGATGACATTCATCTCTTGCAAGATGACATTCATCTCAGATGAGGTTTAGCACTGTTTGGAGGCCAGCAAGGCGTTGGGATTTTACACAGGCAAGTTTGCATAAGTAGTTTTTTCCTCTTATTAATTTTTCCCGTTTTACTCTGGGACCTGCTGATGTGTTTTAGCTGCTGAAGTGTCCAGTCAGTCCACTTCCAGGCAGGTGATTATCAGTGGGAAATCAAACTCCTCTAGTTTACTTTTTATTGGATCAAAGGGACTATGCTCTCAAAGAGTGAGAACACATCTCGTCTGTCTGAGTGGCATATCCCTTAAATCCTTCAGTGGGAAGGAGAAGATCCCATCTGCCATCTTCTTGCTCTGAATATCCCACTGGGTAAGTAAACTTGTGCTGAATGCACTGGGTTGTACTCATGGTGTAGGTTTGCTGCCCAGTAAGAATAGCTTACAGCATGTGAGGTTTCCTCAGCAGGCTGTTCTGGATATGTTGCTGTCTTTACATATGCATTGTGTTTGGAGTGTTATTTACTGTTTTTCTTCTGCAAGTTAGGGGATCTGCTTTTGTTCCAGAATACTTGCATCCTTTCTGTAGTATACTTTAAACAAAATCATTATTGGGAGCTAACTCTCTGGACTGCAGACTTCCTGCTTGCTTTCATTACTTTCATGCTCTGTGCTTTAAAAACAAAGCTACAAGAAATACCCATCACTCTCTGGGCTTGTTTGAGATGGCAAAAATAGCAGGAAAGATGCTTGTTAGAGAAGAGGGCAGTTATTTTCCTGGGTAAGACACAATATTCCCTCCCCTTTTTTTTGTTCTCCAAAGAAAATTCAGTCCTGATAAAATGATAGCCTGAACTAGTTTGACTAAGAACCATGCTTCTTGTGACCTTTTAAATCTCTTGTTAATCAGGTTTATCTTGGAAACACTGAAGACTGTTTAATTCTAAACTTAATAATTGCAGATGATGCGAGCATGTGTCTGTTTTCCCAGCGCTATAATCACCCAGCCTTAGTTTCCTAAAGGCATCTGTTCTGTCACTGGCTTCTATTTGAGTGGAAAGTGTTCTCACAATTACTAAGGAATAAATGTGTTGAGTTCTGAGCTGCAATGTGTGGTGTTCTGCAGAGGGGTAAAGTGGGCTCTTCTACGCTGTGGAATTCTGATGTTATAAAAGGTATTCAAGGAATTCAAATTTCTACTGTTGTGAATAATTCCACTTTCTAGAGACAGTGGATTCCATGGCAATTAAAATATTAATGAATCTGTGAAACACACACTTTCTAGTAATAGGAAAAATCAAACCAAATGAGAAATAGGGCAAAGACTTGAACATTTTTTTTAAACTTCAGTTTTATTCCTTGGCCTTGCACATTTCATTGGTTGCTGTCACACTGACCCATAAAAATACTGATTTTCATACTTGGAAACAGTCAGGTTTGCTCTCCTAAGTGTTAGGCTTCTTAAGCTGGTCCAGATCAGTACAGAAAAAAGTAGATAGAATATGAATGTTGTGCCTGTTTCTGTGCAATGAATTGCTAATTCACACCCCAGGTGATGGAAGGGAACTTAACTGTACAGGGGTAGCTGTCACCTTGATACCTGAGAAACTTTTTTTTCAGTTTTACATCATGTCTGGGAACTTTCTTATATTGAGGAACTGATACCTATGGAAGGATACCAAACATCTGTGTTATGATAGCTATAAACTGCTCAGTAAGGGGATGATTGTCACTGCTGTTACTTCAATACTTGTACACCAAACTTTAAACCAATGGCTAACGAGGTGACCCAGTCTACTGGAATTTTCTTATAAATAACTTCTGTTAGGAACTTGGTTCAGGTTTTTCTTGTAGTGATACTTGTGAGCAGGACAACTGGAAATCACACAAAGCTGTACTGGTAACCAGAGGAAGCTCTTTTCTAAAAACAGCACCAAAAACCCTACCCAAAACCAAACAAAAAACCCCCACCAGTACCTTATACCTTATTGGTATTACCTGATGTGAAAAACCACACCAAAAAGACAGGGATGGAAGAGAACCTGGAATTTTTCTGGGGACCCAGGCCTGTGTTGACATTGCAGCATTTGATAGCTGCTTGCTGGTTGGAGTAGGCACTGGGAATGGTTTCTTAACTCAAAGTCAAATGTCTACTGGTGACCTTGTTCTCCTGTGTGTTTCTGAAACCAGAGATTGTGTTATTACCACTGCATGTAAACCCTGAGTTTGCTCGGGTTTTATCCATCTGTAGTCTTGATATGTTTATTTTGGTCTCTCTAAACCACTTGAGCACTAATTTTATTCAGATGGCTATGCTAGTGAAGTTATGCATGGCAGTTTGCTTGACACCCCCTCTCCCCTCTTCAGACATAATTTTCTCATCTGGCTGTCACACTGCAGTGGGACTAGATCATCCAGTCTACTGCTATTAAAAAGAAAAATGAGGCTTGACATATTCGTGTCAATTTGGCAAGGTGCCTGAATCATTATGCTCCATGAAAGATGTGATGTTTCAAGTGGTAATGTAACCTGCAGGAACACTTGCAGGGGACACTTGAGGCACCACAATGAAAATGCCCCTTTGGGTTGCTCTGGGAGGTTCAGATGTTGACACAAGTCACCCAGTCAATCCCCAGTTAGTCCATTAGGGTGGGTAATCTTCAGATTTGTTTTTGTACTCTGAAATTTGCTGGTTGTGTTCTTGGGTAAATGTAAATTGCCTTTTAAGTTTGAAAGAAAAATAACCCAAAACCAAAAAAAAACCTCAACAAAACCCAAGGAAATATCTATGGAGCTTTCTTTCCTACAGTAAGAAGTAAACAGACCAACAACCACCCTGAACTTCAAAGTGATGTGTATAATTTTTGAGTAAGTTGCAATTACTTGGATCCCTTTCAAGTTTATTTTGAACCTTCGTGGATTTGTAGGAATTTCTGTGGCGTTTCTAGAAGAAAGCAAACTAATCTCATCTAGTTTTCTAGTAACTAAAAAATATGTGTAATAAAAAAAAGTATTCCCTAAATTTGATACTTAAATTGATTTTTTTCTCTCTCACTTCTTTAATAAGAAAAAAACCTTTACAGCACAGATTATTAGTAGAGTTCTTCCAAGTTGCCTTGAAAAATTGCCTTAAACTGCATCAGCCATAACCCTTCAGCTGGGTTCAATAATACTGTAAATCTCAAAAGGAATTCTATTTTGAAAGCCTTAAACTGTTCAAAAACATTTGTGGAAGACTGGATTTGATTTTATATTTTATTTTGAGTTTCTGCTCTACCTCTCATTTTATAGGATTGGTCACTTGTTTTTAGCAATTTCACCTTCTGCTTTCAGTTTGCTCTTCAACAGCTGAGATAAAGCAGGGCTGTGAAGGTGGCAAGTGCTGTCCAATGGTTGGGTAGTCAAGAGACCTCTAAACCACCCTCACCCTTTTCTCTGCTATCTGGAGACAGGAAAGTGGGAAGGATGGGAGATGTTGAATGGAAGTGTAACCCAGAACTTATGTTCCTTTCAGCCTTGCTGTTCTTCAGATCACAGGGGGTTTTGACCTCAACCTTTCTCCCTCAAGGACCAGGTGTGGTCCCAAAAGGTAGGGTGATGGGTGGCTGAGACTGCCTGAACTTTTAATGCACTGAGAATAACTGGACTTCAGCCTGTGAGATGCAAGAGTAAATAAAAGCCTCCATAAAAGAAAGAGATCCTCAAGAAGGGAGGCTGCATTAGGCTGTGACAGTCATCTTAAATAGCATCCTTTGTGGTCTTTATTTCACTGTTCCATCCCTTCTTTTGTGGCTTAGTGTCATGAGACTCTTGGCAGTTTGGGTTTGGTGGAGCTGAGCTTACACTGGACTTTGGGTCATAAAGAATGAAATCTCTTGGTTTGGTGATCTTGGGACTGTGGGTTGTTTACTCTGGAAAGGTGTGTTTGAAACTGTTGTGTCTGAACCTCTCAAAATAAACATGCTTTTGTTGCCTACAGCCAGTGAAGGAAAGAGTTGTGGTTGTTTTCTGGTCCAGAGTTTCCACTAGTGAACAATGTTACACTGTTTGAGTCATCTTAGTTACCTACTGTTAGATTACAGATAATACATTTGTTAGGCAAATGTTTACCTCTCTCTTTTCACAAAAGAGGTAAGAAAGTTGCCATAATCATTTGAGCTAACAAAAGAGATTTGAATTTACTCTTAGAGGAATCAAACATATGACTGCAGTTATCCCTCAGCTGCTTATTCTTGCTGGGAATATCAGGAGTAGTTTGTGTCCAACTCATCTCTTGCTACAAACATTTAAATACTGTAAATGTAGTCTGTAAAATGTTTTAATATGAAAGTATTTAACTGATACTGGGAAAAATCCGTGGATTTTATCATGGGTCTGTGGAAAACATCCATGATATTTATAGATGTATGTACTAGATGTACTACTGGAGTATAGTTCTAGATGTATTACTACAGGAACATTGCTCACTTGCTGTATTTTGGTTCATTTCTTGTATCTTGACAATATTTTTATTGCAGTTTTAGATGAACAAAGATCTGCTTAGCAGTTCCCCAGGAATGCCAAGTTGTCTGTAGCTGACTTGTTTGTAATGAGTAAGAGTAGTTTACATATTACAATTTCCTCTTTTATACCTTTTTTTTCCCCCTATTTTAATTTTTTGTTTTAATTCTGTTGCTTTTACCATCATTCCATTCTTACCTTGTTTATGGGTCAGTAATTCCTTAGACTACGTGCTGGGTTTTGCTAACCTAGCTGGCTGTCAACAACTTGGGAAGACATTGCAACTGGGAAGGTGCTTTTTCAGAGTGAAACTTACTGCTCATATTCTCTCCAGCTGCATTTATATGAGGAAAAGCCAGGGCATAATTTATGGTAAGGATATCTACACCCTTGAAGACATTCAGAAGCTGTCTGGTCGTGATCCTGAGTGGCCAGCTTTAGGTGGCCCTGCTTGAGCAGGGGACTTGGACCAGATGACCTCCAGAGGTCCCTGTCCACCTCAACCTTTAAGTCATGGGGCTGTATTCCCTTCTGACATGGAAAAACCTGCTTTCCATGTTCATAAATGTACTGAGGAGTGTGAGCCCTGCATTGGTTTGGGTTTTTTTGGGGTGGGATCCCACTGAAAGTATTGCTTTTCTGGTCTTTTTTAAAGGGAAAGAGAACCCAACACCCAGTTATCTGTCTCTTGAATCAAAATTGTGTGGTTTATTAACCAGGTAGATTTTAATGTGGAAACTTAACTAAAAACACCTGGAAAGCTAAATACTTTTTCACACAGTTATCTCATCCTCTGTGTTGTTGACAAGATTAAAGAACTTTGGGAGTAATGAGATCCAGACTTGCTCAGTGTTACAATGCAGATTAGACCATGCATCACGATTTCCAGGTATTTTGTTGCTCTGTCTTTAGTTGCTGTTTTGGCTGATTTACCAAGTAGAGAGGTATAAACCTTTGCTGTTCTTTCTTTCTAACTAGTTCCAGCAGGTGCTGTATAGCAGAAGAACTTTTGTAGAGTATTTCTATTTTAATTAATCCAATCTTACTGTTAAAAGTATATCCACACTGCAGCCTGTGACTTGTACTCTGATCAAAAGCTATTTCAGAGAACAAATGCTATATATATTAGACTGTGGTGGGTTTTTGTTTTGGTTTTTCCCCCCTAAAAGTAGTAAGTACTGTATTTAACAACAGAATATTGCCAGCAGGTCCTGTCCTGCCTGGGTTTTCCTCATGGCATGGCACAAAATACATCCTGAATGCTATTGATATTCTGAGACTGAGTTCAACTTCATTTTTTTGTGTGTGTGTCTGTTCTTGACCCATAATTCTTCCAGTTTCTGTGAAGCAGGATTACATTCTAAACTGATGAGTCGTCTAATCCTGCAGGGAACCAATCTCATGTCTTTCAGACAAATAAAATGCTGCTCCCATGCTAATTGCCTAGCCCTGATGCTGGGTTAGCCAGGAGGGTTGTGCATAACTGTTTCGTGGTGAGGAGAGGAGCAAGTCAAGAGAAACTGCATTTGGATGAAGCTGGAAACTCCTAGTGCCATTATTCACTTGTAATGAAGAGTTCCTATCAGTCTCATGTGGTAGATCCCATGGATTTCCCCCTCTTGCTCTTCAAGCTCTTTGCCATAAAACATTTCAGTGCGTGGCTACGGAGTTGTGCATGTTGGCAACTCTTTATTTTCAATGCATTGACATGCAGGTATTGACTCACCATGCACAGGAACAGTTACAGGTGGTGGAGGAAGAGAAACCTGAGCAGCATGTGTGAACTTCCAATGGGGTATTTAAAGCAGCGTTGCTTCTGGGATGTGCAAAGCAGCTCTGGCTGGAGGAGTAAAATGGTATCGTGGCAATGTGGTCATGTTGCCAGAAGGTCTGTCTGAGGGTGGTCACTTCCTTCGAGTCCCATAGGACCTGTCAGAAGATTTCCCATGCAGAGGAGTCAAGCACCATCTGGTTACCTGAACGTTTGCCATCTCTGACTCAACGTTGTACACCATTTGCTACTTTCACTTTGCAGGAGCCTTTCTTTGTGTGGTTTTGCTGTCAACTTCTTTTATATTTATACAATTGAGACTTTTTAAACTAAGATTGTTCTAACAGCATGGCTATTGCTTTAAATCACTGTTCTTTCCAGTTGTTTTTCTTCAGTTGTTGATAGTTTTGGGATTTACTGCTGGAGATCAGGCTGATGAGAAGATGCTTGGTGCAAAAGGAGGGAGCTACCATACTTACTGTGATAATACTTTTGAGCACAGACATTAGGAAGAAGAAATTCCTTCAGTTTATATAATTCTCTTTTTTTCTGATGGAGGTGGTAGGAAAAAGGGAAGTACCACCTGATGAGGAACAGGAACTGGAAGGAAAAACTGAGCCAGGGCTAGCAGAGGGCCTTGGTGAGGAGCAGCAGTTGGAAGCTGGAGATGGGAACTGCTCATGGAGCAACATAAAAGGGTTTACCTCCCAAACTCTACAGTTAGTTTCATTTCTTGTTACACCAGTCACTTTAAAACTACAATTGATATACATTTGTCTCTGGTAGGCTCTGTTAAGGGAAGGCTGTGTGGACTCAGCTGTAATTGCTTCAGCTTCTTCACTCATCTCAGCTTTGGAAGTCAACTGACATCACCATTGGCTAGTTTGGGGAGCTAACTCCACACAAAAAAAAAATCCCAAACCCTCAGAATAACCAAGTGTCCAGGAAAGCACTACAAAGGCCCTAGATAATCTGTGTGAAGACCCTCAGTCAGTTCTCCAGCCACTGACAAGTGCCAGAGCTGGTGCAAGGTTGAGTGGAACCTCTCATGAGGTACCAATGAGGTTAAATACAATGTGAAACTGGAGTGGTTTGGGTTTGGTTTGCTGCTGCTGCAAGCTGATACGTGTGAAACCCTGTCAGGGTATTTTTCTCTTCCTCTGTTGTTGACCTACATAGTAACTCCTAGCAGGAGGCTGTCATCCTCTATCAGCTTGAATGGTGGAGCCTTTTATGGATGTAAAGCTCCATCCTCACCATGTTGAATCACTAAGATGTTAAAATGATTGGCACAAGTTTTAGTGTTTGCTGCTGCTTAGCTTCCTTAAAAAATATCCCCTACCCCCAAAGCCAATTCTATGTAGCAGGTGTCTCTTGGCACCCTGTCTTTCTTTTCTAGTCTCCCAACTCTGTTCCTAAGGTTTCTTGATACCTTCAAAAGTCAGCCAAATATTACTGCTCACAGTTGGTGTTTAACTTCTGTTATTTGAAACTAAAGAAAGCTTTGAAGCTCTGTTCACAACAAAATAAAATCAAGTTAATTATATAAAAATGGATTAATAGAGATACTTGCTTGTTAACTGTGCTGCTGGAAAAGTTGTCTTGGTCTGTTTTATGGTTTGTTTGATCTTTTTTTCAAAGCAACAGCAGACCAGGGGTTGCCTTCTCTCTAGTATTGTTCTTCCTGCACTCAGACATTTAGTGTGGGTTCTTCAGGGCAAATTCTTTTTAAGTAGGTCTGCTCTCTTCCATTTTAGAACAAACTTTATAAAGTCTATGGGGAATATCACAGAAACATCATCTGTCAAGTATTTAATATGCTTGTATTTAGCACTTCCCATTGCAAGGAATTAATGCACCTTTCTCTGTGATGTTCTTACCCAGTGATGTCAACACCTTTGCTATCTGCTGGAGGAAGGTTTTCCAGCTTGTGAAGGTAAACAGGTAAAATCCTGTTTCTCCTTTGCTTAAATGCTCTCTCACATTGCTGTTTGTGTCTCGGGTGAAATGGTAGGAGAACCTTCAGAGCTTATTAGTCAAACTAGTATTACATCTTCTGTTATTGGGCTAAACTCTCTGAATGAGAACATGCTGTAATCAATAGATGTGTGAAGAAATTCCTTTTTTTCCTTTATCACTTTGGTATGAAGAAGTAAAAGGAATTTCTCAGCTGGCTAAGGCTCCTACTTTCAATTTCTGGAGGCTATTTGGGTTCTTTCAATCAGTCCTGCAGATTTTCAGGAACTCTTTTCCTCCTGAGAGTGTCATGGGTGAAAGGGGGGATTTGTAATTCTGGGGGCAAAGAAAATGAAGGAAGGGAGAGCAAGGGTGCTGCGTGTAATGAACATAGACAATTGGAGTTCCTTTCCTGTTGCTTCATTCCTCTTTCTGTTACCATCTCCTCCCAGAATTCCTGTATAAATCTAAGGTTGTGAACACAGCATCCCATCTTGGCACAACTCTGAGGCAAGGTAGCCCGTACAGAGGGTGAAGGAATAGCAGGTCAGTACCATAGGGCTCAAGATGTAGCAGCTGCTGATGCTGTACAAAAGGGGACCTATGATTCATTTTCTTCAGGTAAAACATGATGTAAGAATTATCCTTTTCAAACCCTGAAACTTTTCACTCCAGAGGGTGTTAAATGTTAAGTAATGTAGGAGGTGACTAGATAAAAGAAAGACATTTTTTTACAGTGAGGGTGGTGAAACACTGGCACAGGTTGCCCAGAGAGGTGATGGAAGCCCCATCCCTGGAGATACTCAAGGTCAGATTGGCTGAGAAGCTGAGCAACCTGATCTAGTTAAAGATGTCTCTGCTGATTGCAGAGGGCTTTGACTGGATGACCTTTAAAGGTGCCTTCCACCCCAAACCATTCTGTGATTCTATCATTTGGAGTGCTAGTTCTGCACTTGTAAGTTTAATGTGGCTCTTCATGTGTTCAAAAGAGTGAGAATTAAGTTGTAGCAGAAAGAAGTAATCGTAATTTTCAGGTGTTGGAATCTAATTTTGGAATCTAAAATTAGCCATCTGAGTCTGGCTGATTTTGGGATTCTGTTTAATATTTAAAGGTTAAGTAGGACTGTGTTTTTTGTGGGACAAACTTGCTGTCAATGTATGTTTGTTTTTATTGTTGTGAAACATGACTATTTCAAAATATTTCATTTGTATAGAATAAAGAAAAATAAACAGCTTTTGTAAAGATTATGCTGACCCCTGAGAAAGATGAGTTTCAACTGGTAAAGAAAATACAATAATGCAGCAAATTTTATGATCATAGAATGTACCATTCTTATTTTCCTTCCTGGCTTGTGGTGTTGGGTTTATCTCTGGATTTACTTTTTTCCTGTTGGAAACACTTTTTGGCAGCAGTAGTAAGTGTGGACATCATCTTTAAGAGCTTGATGCTGTATAATGGGAGCTTACTTCTGAGCACATGCTTCAGTATCTGAGCTGTGCTGTTAACATCAGGGGCTGCTTTGTCCTATGTGTAAATTATTTAGATGACTTGTGAAGATGCCCTCTTTAATAGGAGAGAGATGACACAGTGCTCTTGCATGAGAACCATTGTATTGTCAGTATCCCAGGACAAGCTAGGTATTATTCTGGCTTGATCAAACTCTCTTTTATGCCAATATAGTATGGAAGATGCTTGTCCAGACTGTCTTCCACTTGATGTGTTGAGTAGAGGGTCAACACATTGCTGTGTGTATCTAAACTTGTACCACAGCAGCATTGCCAGCAGTTTAGTGTGGCTTGTAGTAGAAAACTCTGTAGTTTGATGTCGTTAGTCATATTAGCAAAAATCCTGAAAGAAATAAAGTTATCCTGATAGTCTTTGGTGCTGCTCAAATCCTGCATCAAAATAAACTTTCTGTTTTCAGATGCTCCTTCTAAAGAATCTTTCTCATTTCTAACTTTTTATCCTACACAATTCTCTTGTTAAGTACTGATTTTGTTATCTCTCTCTTATTCCTATAAGATATATGTATTTTTCACTCCTACTTCTTTGGAAGTTCTTCTGTCTTTATTACTTAAAAAAAATAGATCTGTCTCATTGGGATATGAATTGGAAAGGAAGATCTGATGCTCTGGTCACTTTGGTGCTGGGAGAGAGGAAACTATTTAAAATCCTTTTTTTGCAGGGAAAGTAGCAACATTCTTTATATTCAAGTTTCTTAATAAAAAATGAAGAGATCCTAAATTTCATGAACTTTTAGTAAGACTTGGACTTCTCAGTGTCCTTTTCTAGAAGTAAGACTGATTCCTAAAGAAAAACAAAATATTTTTCCCCTCCTTATTAGAGTTGTAAGTGCTTTGATCAGATTTAGGACCTTGTTCTGCAGAGGCTCAATATTCTGCACAGTTGAAATTAGCTGCAGTTGTTAACTGTAGTTTAATTAGCAAAAATCCTGAAATGCCTGAGATCGATTATATGTTGGTGCATTGAGGCAAATATAATTGTGTTCTCTTACACAGTATAAGCAGAAAGGATCTAAATGAGATATTTGGTAGAGCTGTTGTGATTGAAAACTCTACATTGTTGAACTTTATTAGGAAAAACAATAGATACATAAAGTTTTTTCATACCTGACTGACATTAAGACACTAAAAAGTGAACGAGTTTGCTTAGATGTAGTTGAAAACTGGAGTAAAGCAGTGTGTAATTTATATTTTTCATTTGTTCCTCACTGATGAAGGTTGCTTTCATTGCTGTTGTAGGCATAATAAAAGTATCCTATTTCTTCCTGAAATAGTTAATCTGATTCTTCTGAAAATCTGGTTTGCTGATACTGTAACTACAAAGCTAAGAAATTTCAGGCAAGCTTAAAATGCTCACACAGCCTCTGTTGACCCTTCTTAGTGTTCACAAGTGCCCTGCTGCTAATGTGCATCACAGAGTAAGGGTGGCTGGAAAGGACCTTGTAGATCAGAGTCCAACCATACCTACAAGAATAAAGAACACAAACTGAATTCAACTGTTAGTGTTTGTAGGAAGCATCTCCCTTTCTTCACCAGTAAAACTAAAGCTGATTGTATCAGCTATGACAGAGCTTTCAGGTTCCAAGAAAGCCATGGATTTGTACTTGGCAGCCTTCTTTTTTTTTTGAGTCGATGCTTGGGGCTGTATGGCTCCTGTAGGCAGAGGTGAGGAACAAATGCCTTTGCTAATGATTGCAGCACTTGACAGAATCTCAAGATAAATTTTGCAAGTTCTCTTCATGTTACCCGAATGTAGGAATCAAATAATCCCCAAAGGATGATCCCTTGTCTGCATGTCTGTTGGGTTTTTTTTGTTGTGGGCTTTGTGGCTTTTTTCTTTGGTTTGGTTTTGTTTGTTTGTGGTTTTTTTTTTAATTGAGAGTAGGGTTGATTGGACTCGATAATCTTAGAATCATCAAGGATTGAAAAGACCTCTGATTCTGTGATCTTTAAGGTCCATTCTAACTCAAGCTATTCTCTAATACTGAGGAATTTGTTGGCTTTCAGTTTGCAGAGAGTTTGTTCTTCATGCATAAGGGTTGTGCTTCAGCTTTACTCTGTTCTGCAAATTCTCTGTGCCTGTTCAATCTGTGGTTTTGCAATTTTCTACAAATATATTTCCTAGGGATTTTGTTTGTCCTCATTCCAGAGCTGCTTCCAAAGGCTCTGCCTAAATTACAACAACAAGGAAAACAGCTGGATAGAGACAGACATGGGAGTAAAGAATCAGCAGTGACCTTTAGTGATCAGTGTGGCTATCTGTGAATTTAACATATCAAACATCTAGATGTGTCTCCTGTTTTCTTTCTGCTGTTCCTAGAAAAATGCCTTAAATGAACTACAGTCTTTGCAGAAGAAAAATAGAGAAAGACAAGATTGTTTTTTCCAAGTGGAATTGTATTCCTAAAAGAATTGCCGGATGAACAGAACAACATCAAGCTCTGAGGGCTGCTAAGGTTGCATTTAAAATATATCTCTGGAAACTAAGCAGAAAACTGTAGCTGTAAGTCTAGTTCTGGGAAATGGGAAGAATGCCCAGACACTGGCAATCTGGACAAGGGAGAAGTTTCCACTGCTGAACAAAAGATGTGGGAGGAAGATTGAAAGTTAAGTTACAGTTCATTTGACTGGTGACAAAGAATTGTCAGAGGCTGAGGTTTTGGTTTAGAGGTGAGCAGATCTGATCCTGGCTCCTTGAGCTCTCATCATGCAGATGAGAGTTTTTGAGAGCAGTTACAAAGGTGGCTGATGGCCCAGATTCTTGCTCTAAGATTTGGCTACAAAAGAAACTGATTGGAGACATCACTTAGTGCAGAGAAGTGGAAGTTTTGTTTGGAGAAGGTCTACATGGGATTTAAGGGGAATTATTAGGATTAAAGGAGCCTGCCTATGTCAGATCATTCTCTCATCTCCCTAGCCTGGTCCAAAGAAGTTGACTGAGAGGACTGATGTTCAGAGTGGCAGCCATGCCTTTGTGGAAGACCAAGGAAGCAAGCTAGTGGAGGTCAAGCTGGCACAAATAACAGTAAAGCAAGGCAGGAAATAGGGACATGGAAAAGGTCAAGGGGCAAGTATAATGGCAAGAGGAAAATCTTCTGAAAGTGGATGGAGACAGAGAAGAGGGCTTGAACAACAATTTGTCCTCATGCTAGTTGTGTTTGAGGAGAAGAATTCAATATCATACACAAGTGTAACCACTTGCTAGAAATAAATTTGCCTGTCACCTTTGTCTAAAAGAAACTACTCAAGGACTTTGCAACTGGGGTTCATTTTCTGGGCAGTGAGGAGCCCAGACACATCTCCAGTGTCCTGTGTGTCAGGAATGTATATTGCTGCTATACTGGGGTTGTAATCTGTATGGATGTTATAAAACCATGCATGCTGTGAGATTGGAGGGAAAAAGCATTTTTAGTTAGTATGCAAAATGTCTTTTAGACACTGACTTTCAAAGGTTACTTTTTTTTTTGAATTAGTGCCTATCTTTTGCTTCACTGTGTCTCTGACAGTAGCCTTTGGTTGAAGATTAAACCTGTTAAGAGTATAAAAGTTCAATATTTCCACACAGGGGGTTGTGCCTGGATAACAGACTTAGGTGCTTTAGCAGTTCTTGTCTGTCCATCTGCTGAAAATCCAAGCGATTATCCTTTTGCTATAGTGACCCAGTGCTCTGCTTTTTAGTGTGGAGAACAGCTGCTGGTGGCCAGTTTTCTTTTCCTGATTCCATTCTAGATTCTATTTCCTTTTTTTCGTTTGATCTTGAATCTCATGAAGAAGTTTGAAAGCATTTTTGATTTTTTTTTTNCAGACCCTTCATCAGCTTCATTGCCCTTCTCTGAACTCACTCCAGCACCTCAGTGTCTTTCTTACCCTGTGGCTTCCAAAACTGAACAATCACTCCTCAAGGTGTGGCCTCACCAGGGCTGAGTGCAGTGGGACAATCACTTCCCTTCTCCTGCTGGCCTACACACATTCCTGATCCAGGCCAGGATGCTGTTGGCCTTCCTGGGCACTTGGGCACACTGCTGGCTCCTATGTTTTGTTTTTCATGGCACTTGAGCCTCTGTCTTAAGACTTTTAGAATAAGCTGGTGGGGTGGCTAAAAGTAAGCAGAAGCTTTCTGTTAGGTAAGGTTTTTGAACTCAAAATACTCTATATTTTAAGAGTGTGCTTATGTTGTCTAGAAGCAGGGTGGGATGGGTAGTTGGAGAGCGAAACTGTTTAACACATTCTGCTGTGTGTGCTTATGCTGGGATTCTTTCCAATCTTACTTCTTTTTTTTTTAGATTGCTCCTTTCTGAGGTTTCACCACTTGACTTTCTTTTGCTGGATGGGGAGGCTGTTGGTGTTTGGCCGTGACTTGGGGTGGGGAGGTTCCTGAGATATTTCCAATTTTCTCATTCTCTTTATTTACACTTTGGTCTTGTTGCTTAAGAACTCAGAAGAAACATGGCATTGGTATTTAAAGATGAATTTTTAGTTCCATTAGGGTCATATACTGGAAAATATTTAGTAAAATATGTCTTTGACTGGAAGGTAGAATATGATAAATCTTGTAGCTGCTGCTGTCCATCATTGTCAACTGCACAGAGAATATCTGTCTGCAGAAGAAGCTCTTGTGTTATCTCCTGTAAACTCCCTCAAATACCTGTTGACCTTTCTCTTCATCTTACTGTTTTCTTATGTTTGTCTCCAAATGTCACTTTCTGGAAGACGTGGAGCTGATCACACAGTGCTAGAATTTTTCATCTCTATTGAGTTTCTGTGTATTTTCTTCAAATATTTACGTATTCTGCTGAGGGACTGAAGGAAAGTAGGCTGTCATTCAAACCTCCTTAATGATTCTAATTGGATTGTAGTGCTGTACAGCTTTTGGATGTTTATAGAGCAGTTCCTTCTGAGTAAATAGACGGGAGTTCAAAACTTATTTTCCAATTTATGGCTCTTTCGTGCAGTTTAAGTCTGGAAATAAATGAAGTTTTATTATTACTGTTGTGTGAAACACACAGAACTGACCATTCAAAGGCAAAATCTTCATGGCATTTGATCTTGGTGATGCAAAATGGTGAGGGTGCATAAAGGACACCACCAGTCATTCATTTCAGTGAGTCAGGCTCCCTAGAACTGCTCAAATATCATTTATCTTTTTCACACAGGGTGCTCATGTCTCAGGAGGTGCATGTTAACCATGAACATTGCCAAAAACACTTCTAGTTAGGAATAAAGAATGCTCATTGTAAAGCATCCCCTTAAAATTAGGTTAATGTGCCTATCCCTTGAACATCTTCTTACTAAGGGCTGAGATAACCATCTTCTAAAAATTCTCTTTGCCAAAAGAATTTCATTATCTATTAACAAGACATCAGCAGATCTCATCAGAAGGTCACTTTTGCCTCCAGAAACTGAGTTTTGAAAATGAGAAAAGTACCTCCAAAATATATTATCCTCACACTGAAGTCTTTAGATTCTTCAATGTTCACTAACACTTCCTATTTCTTATTCTCTGTAAAGCCCTCTCTTTGGCTCGTGTACAGCGAGCTGTCTCTTGGTGAGAATATGACTGGGGAATGATGTTTCATTCTGGCAACCTCATTCTCTGTAGCTCTATCTTAGGCAGAGCCCTCTGTTAGCCTTGGAAAAGCTTTCCAGACTACAGATCTATGGTTTCCAATCTCTCAGTTGATAGAAATTTTCAGCTCCTTTTGGTGCTGAGTTGAGCCCATTGCTGGCACAATAGAATGTGAGTGACTTCTACAGGAATTTTATTTCTTGTGCTGAAATATCAAAAGGAAAGAATGTTACTATAATTTTAAGTGCAAATCTAATAGCACTTAAAAAAACCCCAAGTTTTAATAAACCCCTCTTTGTGTAGCAGTGCATTTTGCTAAGGACATTTATGTTAGAGTACCACGCTTTTCCCTCTGTGTGCTATGCACATTGGCCTGAAAACTGGGAAATTATTTCCCAAATGACATAAGTGATGTCAGATTTTGTCAAATTGAGAATACAATGCATGCCTAAAAAAAGTCTCTAGTTGAGCTTTTGAGCCCAGTCTAAAGGCTGGAGCAAATTGGTGTACAAATTTGAATGAAAAAAATATCCTTGATGTTTGAGATAAGTCAGGACTAGTGCACTGGGGGTTTGAACTGTGAATTTCTGGAACTAAAAGCTTAATTTATTGCAATTTGACTTCAAATCAGCTCTCCTTAGGCAGAGGACTGGTAATGTTCATAAACCTTGTGCAAACTGGACCAGTCTGGTGGGATTGCTCAATATAATTGTGTCATAGGTTTATGCAGGTTACCTGGTGTTAGCTGCAGTCTTTGTGGTTATAAATGAAACACTGCTCTGTGATAGACACAAGATGATCTGTGAGATGAATAAAATCACTTCTACTGTGGTAGCAAAGCTCAAGAGCTGTCCATAGCCCCAGATATTCCAACGTAGCACCCCAGTGAGTCACTTAAAATTTGTTTGAATCTCTGGCAATATCATCACTTTATCACAGACTTTGTCCAATACTTTGAACAACCTTTGTGAGGAACACATCCCAGTTTCAATAGGTGGATACATTCCTGGTTTGTTAATGCTTGGTTAACAGGTGACAATCTTGTGTGGTTTTCCTGTCAATTTGGGATTGCTTTTTTATTGTGGTTGGACTAGATGATCTCTGTAGATGCATTCCACTCATCTCTTCTAATTTCACATACCACATGGTGGTTGCTCCATTTCATTGGTACATTTTCAATATACTGGAAAAAAAACACCAACATATGATATGAGTAAAGTGGTTCAGTTCCTCCTAAAGTCAGTTAGGTTTTTTGATTGTTTATTTTCTTTTTTTTTTTTTTTAACCCTGGCTTCCTACTTGCTTTCTTTCCTCTCCATTATCCACTGTCTTCCCCTAATGCTTTTTGAGGAAATGGTATTTTTGACACATGATTGTGCTTAGAACCAAGGTAATGTTGGTGGTGTTGACACAGTGAGTTTCAAAATCATTCTTTAATAAAAGCTCTTACATTCCTAAATGGCTTTGTAATGAATTCTGCTTTAACTTTTCAGGTTTATGGACCGTAATGATTGGAACAGTATGTTCTGAAATCAACACAAAACATGCTTTGGTGGGGTGTGCAGCTCTTGCAGCTCATGCCCATTGTTAATAAAAGGAATGGCTGCATTATATTTTTTTTTGGTAGCAGTTACTTCAGCTCTTGACAAGTTGTGTGCATTGTATTTATTGTGCAGAGGACAAAGAGGAGCCTTGGTAATTACGAGATGTGCCTCCACACATCCTGGAGTAGAAGCACAGGATGAAAGGGCTTTTCCTCCCTTCTTGAGGAGACAAGCAAAGGTGCTGAGAGAGAATCTAGAAAACCCTTATGAAACCTTCTTTTTTACAACAGTGTTGCTGATGTGAGTGCTGTTCTTTTGGGGTTCATGGCAAAAACAGTGTAGGATTGTGCACTAACATAATTCAGTAAACTGGTCGGAATCATTAGAATTACTCTGAGTGAACCAAATTGGGATGGAGCTTCTGTTTTGAAGCTGCAGTTTGTTTATAAGCACTGTGTTTTCAGTCATGAGATGCTGACTAACATTTGTGTCTCTAGAGAAGAAGAGGAACGGCTGAGGAATAAGATCCGAGCAGATCATGAAAAAGCTCTGGAAGAGGCTAAGGAGAAATTGAAGAAATCACGTGATGAGATTCAAGCTGAGATTCAGACAGAAAAGAACAAAGTAGTGCAAGAGTTGAAAAAGAAAGACAGCAAGCCACTGCCCCCCGTTCCTTTACCAAATCTCATAGGGATAAACAGTGGAGAACCAGCAGACCCGGATATACGAGAGAAGAGGAACAAAATTAAAGAGGTAAAGATGATGATGTGGTCCTACCCATTCTTGTATCTGATAGCAGTTATTTATCTGGTGTTTAGCTGCTGTTTGCTTTTAAATATAAATCATAACAAGATGACAGATCTTTTTATGAGCAGTAATCTGAAATACACATAACTATTAATGAACATTATTGCATGTGTTTTCCTTGTGTTGGGGAGTAAATATTTCACCAGGTAACAATTTAAAAATGCTTTTAAGGAATTCTTCAGCTTAGTTGTATGGGATCAAAGGGACTTGGAGTTTCATTAACACACAGAACACCTCTGAGTGCATCTTTAAGGCAGAGCCTGACTTTGTCAGGTTCCATTCAAAGCATGGGCTATGTCAGCATTTCACAGGGTATTTTTCAATGTTTAACAAGTGGATTGGAAAGGCAGTGGGGGATGGGGAAGAGCTGCTGCTGAAATTTGCATATTATCAAATTGTCATGTGCTTTTCCATATCACTTTGAAATGGGTTTAAAAACCTAGGAGTGAGCTTGAACAGATTGTCTCACTGACCTCTGAGACATTAAAACTAAGATGCTGGCTGAGGCTTTTGGTTCTGTGGCAGCTTACACTATGGGAATTGCTGTTGCTGGTTTTAACCCTTTCTGCTCCTTTCCCTTCTTTGGCTAGCAGGAGAAGGGAAGTGATTGTCCCACTGTACTTGGCACTGCTGAGGCCACAGCTTGAGTAGTGTGTTCAGTTTTGGGCACCTCAGTACAAGAAAGACATTGAGTTGCTGGAGTGGGCCCAGAGAAGGGCAGCTAAGCTGGTGAAGGGCCTAGAGAGCAAGTCTTATGAGGAGCATCAGAGAGAATTGGGGCTCTTTAGTCTGAAGAAAAGGAGTCTGAGGGGAGATCTCAGGGAGAGATCTCTGAGGGGAGTCCAGGTAGGTGCTGGTCTCTTCTCACAAGTAACTAGTGACAGAACCAGAGGGAATGGCCTCAAGCTGCACCAGGGGAGGTTTAGACTGGGCATTAGGAAAAAGATCTTCACTGCAACGGTTGTCAGGCATTGGAACAGGCTGCCCAGGGAGGGGTTGAGTCACCACCCCTGGGTGTGTTTAAAAGCCATGTAGATGTGGTGCTTGTTGCTATGGCTTAGTGGTGCACTTGGCAGAGTAGGGTTAATGGTTGGACTCGATGATCTTCAAGGTCTTTTCCAACCCAAGTGATTCTATGGTTCCATCTCTAACATAGATCTGTATCTGGCACATATAGCATTTCTGACACGCTAGACATTATGGTTGCCTGTACTGAGACTAAAAAAAAGGTAGCACAGGGAAGCTCCTAGCTCTTTGGAGGCTGCATGTCTGGCTTCAAAAATCCAGATGGTCCCGAGAAGGCATTTGGCTCATGCCTTGGTTTACTTCAAAGCGTCCTGATGCACATTTGAGGAACTGCAGTGTTACAGAACAGCTTTAGACTGTTGAAAATTTGCAAAATTAATTAACTTTTTACAGCCCATTTCACCTCATATCAAATAGTGAAAAACTATGTAGAATTGGGCTGACTACTGGAGACAATTTGTAACATGCACATGGGTCTTTAGAGTCAGGAGAGAGACTGAAAATGTAGTTGCTATAGTTTTACAGAAAATTTATGACAACTTCTTCTTTCTAAAGAACTCTGTGAAGTCTTTTTAACAGGTGTTTATACAGAAAGTGGTTTTGCAGTACTTAAAAAAATCAAAATATGTATTTTTAAGGTATTTAAGTGCATAGAAAAGTAAAAAGAGTTCGTGTAATGCTCTTAAGAGAGCTTTGTAAAGCATTTGCAAGTTTTATATAATAACTGTTTACTGAGCTCAGAGAGGGAGGCTTCTTAAGTTCATGGAATAAATCAGGAGCAGAATCTGCATCTTCTACTTTTGTTTTTTTCTGTTTTCTTTTCTGACTTTTGATACACGTAATTAAGTTATTAATGATAACATTTAGTGTAACACTGTATTCTCAGTTGCAACTAATTCCCAGAATTGTGTCATTTGTCTGTAATCTTCTTAGAAGGTATTCATTCAGTTATTTCAATACAGCCCATTTATGAGTTGGATGATTGTTTTAAATGCACAGGGACAACGTTGAGAAGTAAAAGTTTTCCTCCTGCTTACCCTACGTGCTCTGTAGCTCTTCTCTAGTACATCAGCTTGCTCTTCTGCCTGTTAAAAAATGCTATGGTTTTTAATTGTATTTTAAGAATAAATGCAACTGAAAATTATTCTTGGTGCTACACTTTGACTTTGTATTAATATTTTAGTGGTTTTTTTCATGTTAAGTAAAAGATGAGAAAATGTTTTTATAAGAAGGTAGACATAATGTGGATAATTTTCCAAAAAAGTTGGAAAGCTGTGTCTTGTTGAGTTTTATTCTTAATTCTTTTTTCATTAACCACATCTTTTTCCTACCCAAGTAAAATTAAATTGCATGAGTACTTGAAATTTGTTGAACTTCGTTTATATTATGTCCTTTAAATGGGGTTCAGAATATTATTTTTTTACTGCAGTTTAAGTGTTAATCGCTTCATAATGCTTATTTCTTACAAGTTTTGTTTCCTTAAGAAGTTAAACTTTACCCAGTCAAAGCAGGAAAATTTTATAATTCTTTTCAACCTACTCAGGGTTCAGGTTTATTTTCTTTTCAGCCTAAGATTTTTCAGTGTTTTCTTACTGCCAGTGTTCACTTTGGATACTTGTTCAGCCAGAGAGAGTCCAGAAGAGGCTGGTTAAGGGACTGAAACATCCTCTTATGAGGAAAGGCTGAGAGCCCTGGGGCTGTTNAGGGAAATTTTATAATTCTTTTCAACCTACTCAGGGTTCAGGTTTATTTTCTTTTCAGCCTAAGATTTTTCAGTGTTTTCTTACTGCCAGTGTTCATTTTGGATACTTGTTCAGCCAGGATATTTCACCCAGTAATGGTACTAATCCCATGCAGGTCTCCCCAGTTCCAGAGGGACAGGGGAAATACCAGAGAGAGTCCAGAAGAGGCTATGAGGATGGTTAAGGGACTGAAACATCGTCTTATGAGGAAAGGCTGAGAGCCCTGGGGCTGTTTAGTCTGGAGAAGCCTGAGAGGGGAGCTGAGCAATGGTTCCAAATCTCTGCAGGGTGGGGGGCGAGGAGAAGGGGTCAGGCTCTTGTCAGTGGTGCCCTGGGATAGGACGAGGGGCAATGGGCACAAACTGGAACCCAGGGAGTTCCACCTCAACAGGAGGAAAAACTTATGTCCTGTGAGCATGACAGAGCCTGGAACAGGCTGCCCAGAGAGGCTGTGGAGTCTCCTTCTCTGGAGACTTTCCAACCCCACCTGGATCTGTTCCTGTGTGGGCTGCCCTGGGTGACCCTGCTCTGGCAGGGGGGTTGGACTCGATCTCCAGAGCTCCCTTCCAGCCCCTGCCATTCTACACCTTGTGCTAAACACTGGAATGTTCATTTTGAGTTCTTGGAATGTTCAAGCGTGCAGGGGTTTGCTCTGTGAAGTGTTGACATTAGGAATGGGTAAGCTTTATGTACAAACCAGTATGGATCCTATTACACACATTCCCAGTTTTGCATATGTACTGACTGCAGAGCTCTGGGTTGACTCTCAGGGACCCAGGGGTCTGGGTTGGTCGTCTCCTTGATCCTGCCAGTAGTGGTAGAGGGAGTCAGGAGGAGGGCACTGGCAATGCCCATCAGCCTGTGGAGCCAGAGTTTTGGGTTCTACACCTGTGGGAAATCAGCATGGAAATCCCTGAAATGCAGATGCAGTAAATACATGCAGCATGGGCACTAAACATGATGGGGCAGAGATCTGTGTGCAGTTGCTGGGCTATGATCTTGTTGGGAGATGCAGAGATGGATGGGGATGTGATGGGATGACTTGGCATGCCTGGAGCATTGCACTGGAGGGATTCAGACTCTTTAAGAAGAATGGGCCAGGAAAAGGGATGAAGCTGCTTTCATGTGAGAGCAGCTGGAGTGCCTGGAGCTCTGCCTGGGGAAGGATGATGAACCATCTGAGAGCTTATGAGTAAGGACTAAAGAGCAGAGTGGTGTGGGTGACATTGCAGTGTGTGTTTGCTCTAGGCTACCTGACCAGAAATAAAAGTGGATGAGGTACTCTGCAGACACACTCGAGCAGCATCTCTTTCACAGCTTCTCCTTTTCATGGGGGGCTTCAACCAGCTCAGTATCTGCTGTAGGCACAACACAGCAGGACATAAGCAGTTCAAGAGTGCTCTGGAGTGCATTGATGACAGAATACTCCTCCTCTAGATGAGGATGCAACCAAGAAGGAAGGCTGCTCTGCTAAACTTCATACTCACAAAGGAGGAAGGAATTGTTGGGGTTATGTGTTCTCTTTAGCTTGGAGAAAAGGAGACTGAGGGGAGACCTCATCAGTGTTTATAAATCCATAAAAGGTGAGTGCTGGGAGGATGGAGCCAGGCTCTTCTCAGTGATGCCTGATGGTAGGACAAGGGGCAATGGGTGGAAGCTGAAGCATAGGAAGTTCCATGTAAACATGAGGAGGAACTTCTCCACTGTGAGGGTGACAGAGCCTGGACCAGGCTGCCCAGGGGGTTGTGGAGTCTCCCTCTCTGGAGATGTTCAAAACCTGCCTGGACATGTTCCTGTGTGATCTGGTCTAGGTGACCCTGCTCTGGCAGGGGGGTTGGACTCGATCTCTTAAGGTCCCTTCCAGCCCCTGACATTCTGTGATGCTGTGAAGTTCAAAGGCAGCCTTGGCTGCAGGGACAAGGAGGTGGGGAGTTTAGGGCCCTGAAAGGAGGGAAAAAGGCAAAATCCAAGTTCGTAACCCTGAACTTCAGGAGAGCAGCAGACTTTGACCTCTTTAAAGATCTACTTGGTAGAGTCCCTTGAGATGAGGCCCTGAAGGGAAGAGGTTAATAACCAAGAAAACTAGTTAATACCAAGCTCAAGAGCAGTTCATTCCAGTGAGCAAGAAGTCAGGCAGAAATGCCAGGAGTTCTTTCAAAGCCCAAACAGAAAGGAATCATGAAGAAGGTGGAAACAGGGACAATTAACCTGAGAGGAATACAGAGCTACACTCTAAGGTTGCAGAGAGGAGGTTAGGAAAGCCAAAGCTTTCACTGCTAGTGAATCTGACAAGGAATGCCAAAGACAACATCAAGGGCCTCTAGAAGTATGCAGGTGACAAAAGGAACTGCTGCTGAATGAGGCAAGGGACCTGGTGACAGAAGACAGGGAAAAAGCTGAAGTCCATTTTCCCCTCATTCTGAACTGATAACGGCTACCCCACCTCCCAGTAAATAAATAAATAAAAAGTAGAGGTCTCAATTAACTGGTTCTTCCAGCTCTGTAAAATCAGGTTTGAAATGAAAGAATAAATTCAAAGGCTGCTGCAAATGTCTGTGACAAATGACAGCTGTACACACAGTAAGATTACAGAAGTCTTGTTCTCTTAAGAAATCAGGTTAAAAATAGTTAGTGTCCTTTTACCTGAGTTCTGTTTGTGTGCTTATTGAGAAGAGCTGTGCAGAAGAAAGAAGCAGGCACGTAGAGGTCTTTTCATGCTGTGTAAGCTCTCTTTTCATACTTACTACTCATTCAACTTCCTCTGCTAACATCATTTCATTTTTTGCTTTGTAATTGTTGTGTTTCTGCTCTAGCCAAATAGGCTGCCTTTTGTGACTGAGGAACTTCTTTCAGCATCTGAAAAGCATTTAGAACAATTTCATCCTTGCTGGCACTTTACACTTATTTTTTTCTCATCTTGATCAAACTTGCACTTCTGGTTGATTAAGTCCATCAGTTTTTAGTCATGCATTGTCTATTGTATGAAGAGCTTTGCATTGTATTTTGTAGCTCACTGCTCCTGACTTTGATACCAAGCAAAATAAAGCACACCAAGTATTAGGACCTGTCTTTTTCAGTACTTAAGATAACATTTCCTGCAGTGTGTGTATCTAATACATACACAGACACCTTTTACATGCATGTATGTATCTGTAAAAATGAGTTTGGATCTCAACATATGGATACACAGGCATTGTTAAGTGGTTTTGTTTGCACACTATTTGGATTCTCTATGTTCTGTGTCCTCAGCTGTAATTCAGCACGTTGACAACAGCTAAGTTGACCTTAAATTAGTTCCACTGCATTTTTAAAATGCTTATCTTATTTTTACTGACTAAAATCTATGCAAAGTAAAGATGGATCTCATTGATCAAGCCTGTTGCTAAACTCATTTTCAATGGATATATTTGAATGAAAAATGTGCAATTAGCACCTTGGCTGGTGCAGGCAAGCTGGGAGTGGCCCTGTGTGAAGCTGTGTCCCAGCATGTTGGGATGATTGTATAAAGAATTCATTTTACATTTGTAAATCTTTAATTTATGCCTATGAGAAGCTTTGTAGCTCGCCGTATTTATTTTGCTTGAACAGAAGGATGAGGATAAAGCTCCTGGTGTGAGTGCTGCAGTATTTCAGCTGCACACCATGGGTAGGTTGCTTTGGTTAGTAACTTAAAATGTGCTACTAATGAGGAATGCAAAGTTGTGTTTGAGGATATTAAAAAAAATGAATCAATTTATAGAAGTTGTAGCAATTAGAGAATTCTCCAGCACTCATGCCTTGGTGGAAGCATGTTAAACATTCAACAAGGTCTCTGTTATTAAAGAGATCATTTTTCCAGACCATTCTGAGAAGAACCTGTCTTTCAACAAGCAACTAGCATATTTGAAGTATTTAAAATTCCTAAATGCAAAACCAAATCAAGAAAACAAAGAAATTATTTCCCTTCCTTGATATAATCAGCCAAAGAAAAATGAACAAAACTCCAGGTAAATTTCTTCTCTTCAGAACTGGGTAAATCAAAAAGCTCCATGATATCTGATTGACCTTGCTGCTATTTAAGGAAAACAAAAAGTATTTTATTACTATACTACGGAAATGTTGGTAGCAAAAATAATGAATTCTGGTTAGATGGAAGACAGCTGTATAATAAATTTTGCAAGATCTATCATACAAGTGACAATGTTTTGTGCAGCTATGGAGACTGGCATTGGAAAGCAAGAGCATCCTCTTAAAGATAGTAAAATTTCTACTGCTTGTTAGTCCCCTTTGCATAATTTCTGCTGCAGTTTTCTCTGCCTTTCCCAGAGCAGCTCCACTAAATATATCCCAGTGTGTTTATTAACATGGTTTTCATTATGTTACATCTCAGAATTATTGATATTAATCATGTCATTGATACACAGTAGCTGATGAGTAACCTCTTATGATGTGGACCCTCTGCATACAATACTGCAATACCTGAAACCTGCAACAATTTACTCATGGCTTAGATTTGAATTCTTGCATCTCCAGCATCTGTCCTCGTTTCCTGTTTTGTTACCAGAGGACTGGAAGGTGGCTAACAAGATTTCATTTTTTAAACAGGATTCAGGGGAGATCAAAGAGCTGCAGACCCCTCCACCCAGTGAACGAACTGAATTAACAGAAACTAGAACAGGGAATAGAATGATTGAGCACAAAGAGGCTTAAGACTTCCCAGGATATTTTTAATGATGTCATGATAGGGGTTGGACTCAATGATCTTGGAGGTCTTTTCCAACCCAATCTATTCTATGATTCTATGATGCACAAAGCTACCAAAGATCCCTGCAAGAATTGACAAGCATATGAAAAAGGGAGATCTGGTTATATACAGAACTGCTCAAAAAAACATTTGGTGAAGCTTTTGAACTAAGGAGCCATGGGATGGAGGACTGCATCTCATGCCTGGAGAAACTGGTTAGAAAGCAGGAGATGGAGCCTACAGCTAAATGGTGCTGGAGGCCACAGAGGATGTGTGCTGGGGATCCGTGCTCTGAACTGTAGAAATAAATTATTTGGAGTTTGAAAATGGATAAGTAGTGGTATGCTCAACCTTGTTGCCAACACGAAGGTACAGAGTAGAAAACGGAGGCCAGACTGAAGAATTGTGAAAAAATATTATGAGACTTTTGTGAATTTCTTCCTTTTTATTTCTCAGCTAAATGTAAAATGATGCATTTGGGGGCTGGAGGGGAAGAAATTCCAACTTCACACCTTTCTGTATTAAGTGTGAGATGACCTATTATCACTTAAAAATGAGAGCCTGTGTTTATCAGAGTTCCTTGGAAACACCTCTGTAGTGTTCAATAGCAGGCATAAACCCAAATATTCAGTATTTTAGGGAAGGAGACCAAAAAAGGCAAGGTTCTTATAGTAGCAGGTGGAGCTAAGGTGCCTCTGTATCTTGTGTGCTTCATGTAGCTTCTCAGCTTCAAGAAGGATACAGTAAAATGGGCAGAGGTGGTAAAGGTGATTAGAATGATGCCTGAAAAGGTAAGGCTGGAAGAGAACTAATTTCTGTGGGCTAGTGTGCAGTCCTTGTGGCTTACAAGGATGGTCTGGGAGGTTCTGGTTTTCTGAATACCACAGGAGCCATCAAATCCATGAACACCAGTTTTACTTGAATCCCTGAGGACACACAAGGTCAAAAATACATCTTCTGTTCCAGTTCTCAACAGTCTGAATATTTTCCCCTTAGTTCCATCGGGCATCTTTAGACTTCCAACTATTTCAGGCCAACAAAAAAAAAGGACAAGTTTCCCATTTTGCAAACATTTGATAAAGATTTTAGTTTTGTTTTGGTAATGAATTTGTTACCAGATTCATTAATAAAAGGAAAAATGGCTTTCTCTGTGTGTTAGGAATATGTTCCAACCAGACTTTTTCAGTGGCAATCTACCTCTGTCATGCATTTCTGTAGAGACTGATGCTGAAACTGATTTCTCTTTAGGCAGAGATGTGTAGCTCCCAGAAGAATAAAATAATCTGTATGAGTTTTCTAAGTTTCTTTAAAAATCTGAGCATCTATGCAAGAAAAAGATCATTCTTTAATTTAAGCTCCAAAAAGTATTCTCTGCAGACAGTAGGAGAGTTGTTATTAATTTTTAATCAGCCAATTGAGCAGTAATATTGTCTAGCAAGTCCTCAGTTAATTTTAAAACAGAATTTGAAGGTGGTTTATATAAATCTCTTGAAATCATCCCCTTAACTCGAATATGGTGACTTGAAAGCAAAACCTATTTGCTGTCTCTGTTGTGCACATCCCTGTTTGAAGGGCAAGAAGAGGAGAGGTTTCCTCATTTCTAGGCACAAGCAGTAAATACTTCACCTTGCCAGTGAACAGACATCATTACCACTCTCTTTATACAAACCTGATCTTCCCCTGGCTGTAGAGGATCAGATCCCATAAACATGTCCTAAAGTCAGTAAAAACATCTAGATAATGGTGTACCTCCAAAAGCAATGTCATTTTGCAAGCCCTGCTTGTCCAGCAGTAAAAAGTCAATCACTAAATGCAATTGTTCTCTGGTGGAGAGACTGCAAGATCTTTCCACGATAGACCATCAAGCTCCAATCACTTCCCTTGACAAACTGCTACCAAATGTGGAAATTTCAGCTGTGGAAAACTGGGTCTTGACTTTTTCACAATTATTGATCCATGCTTAGGCTACCATATTATTTTTACTGAGCTTAAGATGCCTACAGTGGTCTCTAAGAGCAGAGGAAAGTCCTCAGCATTAATGAGAAGAGAAAGAAGGTAAAAATACTTGCAAATAAATACCCCCAACCCTCAAAGACAAGGGGTTTGTTTTTTTGAAGACTAGCCTGCAGCCATTCTTAGCTTTTCCAGTGTTCCCTATGCAAATGCCATCTGGCAATAACCATAGAGATAATCTTGTTTTTCAGATCAGGAGTTCACGTTGCTCGTACTTCCTGAGCCAAAGTGGCATTTAAATTTTTAGCTGGCAGAGATGTCTCTCTTCTGTCTTTCAAAAGCTGCTGTGTGCACAACTGCTCTCAATAGCAGAGATGTTCTAGCTGTAGTATATCACGCTACTCTAGCTGTGACAGAAATCTCTGTGTTGTTATAAGATCTCTTGGCATTCATCCTTGAAGAACTTAATATTGTATACGAGAGCTGTAGGGGTTTTCACTTGCAGGGAATGTGCAGTAATCTGCTAACGGGATGATTGTGAAGTCTGCTGGCTTTGTGGTAGAGGAATGAGCAGTAAAACAGAGTTTCTGGTCACAGTGTATTCTTAAGTTACTTCTACATTAATTCATTAGTATATTGAAGTTGACTCTTTTGCAGTTTCTATCTCAATGAAATTATATTTTAGGTTCAATTTTATCTTATGATCTTGTGCATATAGAAACGTCTCGTGATGTGTTCTGGTTTAGCCCTTTATAAACTTCCATAATTTTGGGGGGTTCCTTCAGAACTAAATAGCCTGTAACAAAATCTGCACCTTCCCCCCAGAACCATAGCAGTTTAGGGTAGTGAGATATTCCACAACTAACATTCTGCTGTGAGGAAACAAGCTGTAGTTGTTTTGATCTGTACTGGTATTTACCTACCCTTGGAGATTTTTACAAAGCTGAAATGTTAATGGTCATTTGTTTCTCCCTCATGAAATAGTTGATACATCCAAAGGTCTCAAAGGTTTCCTTCATACAGAAGCAAGCTGGTTAGATCTGCCATGTCGTGGTCACCTTGTTTAGATATCCATCTGTCATCAAACTCTCACAGACCCCCTGGTCAGTAACCCTTTAGTTTCATCCTGTAGTGCCTTCTAAAACTATAGGTCTGTGTTTTCACAAGCAGAGTTTTTAGGACTTAAAGGTGGAGTGGCAAGCTGTGAGTTAGAGCAGGACACTTCATGGAAGCCTTGACTGTCCCATTCTGATTGGAAAAAGCCTCAAGTAGCCCAATCTGATCCCATAACTGATCCTGCTTTGAGCAGGAAGTTGAACTAGAGGTATCCTGAGGCCCCTTCCCACCTAAAAGATTCTTGATTCTCTGAACATAGGTTAATAAACGATTTTATGTAAAAGTTTGTGGGTTGATTCTGGATGACATCAGTAAGAGAAGAACTCTCTGCTGTCTGTGATCAGGCTTTTATTTCACCTGTCATGCTGTAGTTTTCTTGCAAGAGAGGATCACTTTACCCAAGCCATCTTGAGGTTCTAATAGCTTTTAACTGGTCAATTTTAAGTGCTTTGTAAAGACTATGAAATTTGTGAATGCTAATGAAATGGGTTTTCTCTCCTCTTTCAGTATAATACTTGTGTTCTCATTTTCTTGCATTACAGGCTCAAGACAGCAGAGGAAACAATACAGTATTATTGCCTACAGTATTATGATGTGATATGATACAGTATTATTACCTAATCATAGAATAGTCAGGGTTGGAAGGGAGCTTAGAGATCATCTGGTTCCAACCCCCTGCCAATGCCAGGGACACCTCCCACTAGAGCAGGTTCCTCAGAGCCCCACACACCTTTGCTCAAATTTCTTGTCTGGACATGAGTTAAATGTCCCATTTGGAGGGAGTTTAGGTTCAAAGGAATTACAGCTTTGTAGGCTGACCAGGGATGTCTCGATGGTTGTAGAGAGATAGGAACTCTGTTTTGAGTGTGTCCCCAGGCAGTTTAGATGCAGCTGGAAAGATTGGAGATTGCCCACTGTTGACTTCCACTGAATTCTGAACTCTGTAAGAGTTAATATTGGTCTGTTAGTTACAGTAGCATAGTTTCTGAGCATTTCTCAAACTTGGGGAGATCACGATCACCCCTCTTCTTGAGGGCTTTGTTTATATTCACAATATTTTAATACCATTTTTAAGATGTAGGATAAAAAATAAGTGTAATGTTGTGGATACAGCCTCATGGCTGTTGTTTTGGAACAGGCTCATTGCTGAGTGTTCTTGTGTCTTGAGCATCATCTGTTGGAGTCTGATTTCTTCCCGTTAGTTGATCTGTTTAGGTAGCTAATAGTAATTGATTTTTTTATTATTGTTATTTTTTAAACTGCATTTGCTTTGCAGTTTGGTAGCTGCTGGATTTCTGCTGTATGCCAACAAGCAAGGAATTTGAAGAGTTTTAGCAAATCCATAAAAGCAGCTGATTTGCATAACTAATGCTTGTAGGTGAACAAGACCCCTTGTTTTCTAGTTGTAGTTCACTTACTATGTGGTGGAAACATCTGTTACAAAGAGTTGAGACTGTTTTGCAATGCAAATCCTAGTAATGTCCTACTGCTTTCTTTAGGCTTTCTGAAGAGTGAAGCTTTTGGGTGAATTCTGTCTGCCTGTATCTTTGTCAAGGAGGTGTTACTACTAAAACAAAATACTACACCTTTTGCAAAATAATTAAGTCATACTTGAGTGCATCAGTGTAAATAAATTCCTTCTATGTTTCAGTTGTTGGCAGATCTTTTTCTTTTGGGTCAGGTCTCAGACATTAGCTGGGATCTTTCACCAGTTCCCTAGGCTTAAATTCTTAAATGTCTGTGTATATATTTAAGGAAAAGAAAGCAAGCAAGCACAAGAAAATGACCTAATGCAGAGCATTAGACGCTATAGTGAAGTAGACTTGAAATTGTTTCCAAATTTATCATGCCTTATAACCTGATTTCTGTAACAGACCAATAGTGCCAAAGTAATTATCAGTGTGCTGAAAAACAAAGCCTTAATTATTTAATTATTAGAGTAAAACACTGTATTCTTACAAAGGAGTTTTATAATATAATCAAATCCTATTTTATTTTTTTTTCCATCTCTTAGATGATGAAGCATGCCTGGGACAATTATAGGCAATATGGATGGGGACATAATGAGCTCAAACCAATTGCCCGGAAAGGACATTCCACCAACATATTTGGTAGGCTACATTTTCTGGTTTGTTTTGTGTTCTTTTTTTTTATTTTCTTTCAATATTTCTCTCCTTGCTCTCTTCCTTGCAAGTCTACCCAAACTTCCTAGCAAATTATCTTTTAATATTAATTTTTTGAAGTGTGGATGACAGAAATCTATTGATTATTTCGATGATACTTCAATGAATTACTTCATTAAATATGCTTTTAGTAGTGATATGTTCTCATTGTTGCAGAAGCTAAGCTGTGTCTGTGTACACTTTTGCATTGCATACACATACATATATAAATATAAAAGTTACAATGCAGTGATGATACTTTGGGATGCAATGAATATAAATATACTTTAAAAAAAAACAACCTCATCTTCTCTACATCTTTGTATTTAATTCCCTGAGAATGTGGTACAAGACAGGACACACATGCAAGATGCCAAAAAACCAAGGTGAAGTTTAAAGTAGCTTTTGAAATAAGTTCTGGGTAAGGTGACAGTGAGGGACATTGTTACTTGATGTGTGGTTTGTGCATCCTGAACCTGTAGGCTGGAATTAAAATAACTCCACGACATTCAAAATACAGAAGTTTGAGGGTAGGAGCAAGCCTTGGAGAAATTCAAGGGGTAGAGTGAGAATGGTTGGGCGATGGAGCTGGACTGAGTGTTGCAGATCACATTTAGAATAGTATGAAATAAGAAGAAGGTTAAGGTCAAGAAACTGGATAGCTTTGTGTTGTGCATGTGTGATCAGACTAGATCATTATTTTTCTTCCATAAAATATCAGTGATCTGTAGCAGTACTGGGTGGTTTTCTTGGTGTGAATGCACTGGGATGGAATCAGAAAGGGAAAAGCATTTTATTGTTACTCAAACCAGGATAAAATCCATTTTTGTCCCCAATTCTGTAGGAGTGGGGGTTCAAAAACCTTGGTTGTAACTGGTAAGGACTGAGCCATGGAAGTTCTCCAGGTTCACCCTTTAATAGAGCAAACCACATAACCTCAATGTTGGTGATTATTGATGAGCCTGGATTGGTCCAGAATGCACAGCACCTAAGATGACCTAAGATCCATGAAATTCATGTATTTGTTTTGCAACACACACAGAAGAGCTGCTCTAACACTGGGGAGGGTTTTCTGAGTTCTACTTAGGATTTCACGCTGTGTTCATCTGCAGTATCTGAGGAAGGTACAAATTTATTATAACCACTTTTTGCATCAAGAATGAGTGTGAAAATACTGTGTACACCTGAAGTATCTTAGTATCTGTTGTAAGAGTTTGTCTGAAATCCAGATTTTATTGGCTGGTGTTATAAAGCAATTGGCTGATGGTTTTGTGTGAGGTTGGTAATTGTAACTGCTATCTGGTTTACTTCTCTCGATGTAAACCTTGAAATTGTTTCTTGTGGATGATAGAAATACAGATTAAAATTGTGTAATTCTCATTTTCTGTGTTTAGTGCCTGAACACAGGATTAATGATTTTGATTTAAATATAACTTTGGTTAGCTTTTTGTTCACCTTTGCTGCGAGCTTGACTGGCTTTGGTCATGCACTGAAACCTGGTTTATTACACTTTGAGTATGGTGGGAAAGCTGACAGTGGTTTACTACTTTATATTCCTTTATAAAGAAAATGACTGCATCAGGGGATGTTGTCTAAGGTAGGGGAGATGAGAAGTTGGCAGTCACAGGAGAAAAAGGCATCTGGACTGGACATGGAGTTTGGAGAGTGAAGTCAAAGAGCCTTGAGATGCAGCTGGTACTGGGCCTAGTCCAAGAAGCGAGTGTGAAGCTGAAGGGAAGGCCAGGGCAAGAGGCTTCTGCTGTGACAAACGGGGCATTTCTTAGGTTCCCTGAGACTGTTCTGTAGTATCCTTAAATAATTTCTCTTCTCTACCTTGTACATTAGCACTGCTTTCATTGCTACTAGAAAAATTTCTTCTGAAGCTTCCTGTAATATAGTTATCTCTAATTCACGGCTTTCCTTTCGGGTTTTTTCCAGCTAATGAATTTGGGTCTGACAGTGAAAATCTTTCATGTTCATCTGTATGATCATGTAGTCTTTGCTGTTGAATTTCCGTGCAATTCTGTTGCTTCATTTGCCAAGTATAATTTTAGATTAGCCTTCCTTTGTAACCCAGACTCTATGAAGCGAGGTGGTTTGGGTTTTTTTTTATATATGGCAGGAAAACATTTTTCTAATGTTTGTTTTAATGTGACTGACACAATATTTTGAACCAATTATGAAATAAGATTTTACTTGAGTGTCTTATTTTCTTTCTGTTCCTCCTCTTCCTACTTCTAACATGTCTCCTAATGAGCCTGGAGGACTTCTAATTTTTTCTCCTTGGAATGCTTGTTCTTTGGAGTGTTGACATTGCTGTCTGGAAGAAATTGCAGGCTTCCTCCACGTTCAAGCTTCTGATCCTCTTCTTCCAGCTAACTCTAGCAGCTGATTCCCTAAGTGTTTGTCCTTTTAAGATCCAGATGCTATTTTGTCCTATTTAATTTTCAGCCAAATCGTATTATGATTACCCTGTCCAAGGCTGTTTCACAGGAAAAACTTTCATTAAATACCTAGTCTTCAGGATGTACCCAGTCTAAAATAGAATCAGCTATTGTTGATTTGGTGTGTGGTTGATGGGAGGGAGGGGGGAACTGGTCCTTGTACTGAGGCTGTATTATAATTGCAAGTACTTTACCAATCTCTATTACCCATAATGACGCCACTCGGCGGTGTTTGCCTTTATGGAATCATTGCATAATTCTTTTTGAAATCTGATGCTATTTTTAATAAAAAAAAGATGCTCAGCAAAACCTCTTTTTATTATTCATCTCAACGATGATTTGATTCAACCTATTTCCTGCTGTTCCTGCTGTCTGTTGTATTTCTATTTCAATTCCTGGCACGTCGGTGAGATTCAGCGAGGAGATGGTATTGCTAGTTGACACTGCAACCCTTTGTAGGAATCTTTGGGAAATCAGCTTTACTGATAACTCTCAAGTGAGGTAAACATGATTCAATTTAGAAGTCAAATAAGCCATTAATCTTCCCTGTTGAACTCCCCCTTTCTCTCCAAAGCAGAGTGTGCATGTATATGTGTGTATATATGCCAAGGGGAACATCAACGTGCCCAATGTTGCAAGATCTAGCAGGGTTCAGACTGGAGGCAGAGCAGGAAGGTGGAGGTGGCCTGCTCTGCTCTCATAAATCTGAGTCTTAAATCCTGAAAAAAAATTAAGGAAAGGCGACCAACTTGAAAGCAAGACGCTCTGTGCCTTACTGAAGCACGCCAGCAAGAGCATTTGTAGGCCACCCCAATTATTAGTTTGATTTCTATAACAAAATGTCCAGGGGTAGCTTTAGTTGACCTGCAACTAGAAATTCTTGCTGGCCTTTTTGAGCTGTCTGACCTGTTCCCTGTAAGTTGTAGAGGAAAGCTTGCTGAATCTGTTGCCTGAATGTGTAGTCAGTCAGTGGTTAAAATCTTGAACAGGATTTCTTCAACAGCTTGGTCACAGCATTAGTGGTATGGTGCTGCTTTGGGAAAGTATGACTGGGAATTGATGGGCTTTTAAAGGTATTTACATTTAGATGACATCTGAAACAAACCTCTATAGGTTCTGTCTTGGTGAAACAGAATGATAACTTGCTCCTTTTTTTGTGAGAGTTGCTTGTTTTTGAAAGGACTGGTAATTTCAGGTTGCTATTTATTCCTACCCTGTAAGATGAGAGGTAAAAGGCAAGGAGAAAGTATAGCAGAGAGGTGTAATTTCTCTTTCCAGTTTAAATTTTCATTTGCAGCTCTGTTGGTGGTTGAAGCAGCTAAGATTAAAAAAAAAAAAGTTAATATTTCTGTTGGGCTGCTTAAATTGCTGGAATAATTTGGTGACAGCCACAGGGTGTTACTGCAGAGGTGATGTGGATGGGATCTGGGTCAAGTTCTCATTAGAACACAAAAGGTGAAGAGAAAAGGCAGATGGAAAATGAGGCATGTAAGGTAATGAGCAAGCATGACAAACCCGGAGTTTGCTTCAGAATTTTTTCTGGGTGTAGCAGAAAGCAGAGTAGTTTGGTGGTATTGTCAGGTGGATACTTTTGCTGTAATGTTAGCTGATTGGATTTGCTTTTGAGGATCAGTGTAACGTGGCCTTGAACCTGCTGTTGGAAGATGACTTATCTCTGCACTTGTTTGGAGAACATCTTATGGAAGCCCCATTAAAATTACTCAGTGCAGATATGCTTCAGAATTATAAATTGTATGTATTTGTGGCATCTTTTATTTCAGTAGTTTATGAACTAATTACTGAGGCACAAACCTTTCTGATGCTTTATTGTGAGTTAAATTAAACATTTGTGCTACGAGCTTTGTATCAATCTTCAGTCTTTGTGTTTCTGAAACAATGTTTATTTGAGAATCTGAATGATTTTAAAGGAAAAAAAAAAAAAGTCCCCAATCCTTGGGCAACTCAGAACATTGTCCTCAACAAAACTAGAAATCATGGTCTGTCATCTGACCTGATGCTTTCAGAACTCAAGAGTTCTGAGCGGTGTGCTTTTAGTTTGGTTGGTTTTGGTTTTGTTGAGATAATATCTTCTTGGGAGGAAGAGAGAATGGTCAATGAAGTCACATTGTGGTTGCATTTGTATCACCTTGTAGAGCTTCAGTATAGAGCCTGCAATACAGCCATGTCTCTTCCCTAACATGTGACCAAAGAAAGCTCTTCTCCCTTTTATGAGGGATTTTTGTCTGGCATGTTCATTGTCATCAACATACTGTGCTGCTGCTTCATACATATGGAAAAAAGACATTTTCAGGTGAGTGTTGGTTAACTAGCAAGATGTGTCCAAGGGAACACCTCAGTCATTCAGCTGGGGTGGCTAGTGAGCTGAATATTCTTTGTTTATTTATTTTTGGTCAGTGGACTACTTTGGTTTCTACCACCTTGCTGAGTGTGTCCAGTTGCCTGGCTTACTGCACAGCCCATCTTTTTTGCTACCAGTGCCACTGATAAACACTCCTGACCTGGGATAAAGTTGCTGAGCAAGCTGCCAACTGCCCGCTGCAGCAGTGTGGGAAGCTCTTGCCACAGATCTTTATGTTGCTAAGCAATGGAGATCTGATAGTGCATTTCTCTGCTGTGCTGGAGAGAAGGAGCAGTGATGCTCCCAAGTCCTAAAGAGAAAATGCATTTGTCAAAATGCAAGGACGTGAGATTGTTGGAAGAGGGAGCTGAGTTAGGCAAAGGAATCTGTATCTCCAGTACCTTTGGCAAATACAGGACAGCTTGGGAGAGTAACACAATTTCTTTGTCCAGTTTGTGGTCTACAAAACAAGAGGTGGAATGTTTCTTGTTAGTTTTACACGAGAATGCTTGAATGGATTTATTTTTTCTTTTTAATTACCCTGGGAATTAGACATTAGCTTATTAGACACTTGTGTCATCTGTCATTGTAAGAGTTTTTGGGCCACCTGAGCTGCTGTGACGCTATCATCTGCTGTCATCTGATTAGTTTTCATTTACTTTTGAAGCTCAAATAATTGAGCATCAAGGGTGTCACATTTCATGGGCCTTTTGTTTTCCAATGCTGTGAAGACTGAGGAATGACCTTTTGAAAACATGGCTAAAAGTTTCTAGTGTCCTCTCACTGTAAAATCCTAATGAAGAGACAGACAAGAGAAGCAGCTTCTGCCCAGCATCCTTTTTCTGTGCATGTTTTCAGCCTCTGGATCCATGTAAAGTATAAATAAAAAAAAATGAGGTATGTAAGTAAATAGATATGCTCCTGACTTCTTGTTTGGATGAAAGAAGTTATTTAGAGAGCAGTAGTTGTTATCTTGACTCCTAAGTACACAACTGATCTACTCAGCATTGACTACTTCTGTGGTAAATGAAAGGAGAAAGGAAATCCATTTGTGCTAACTAGTAGAGAGGTATTTTCATGATGCAAAATGCAGCCCAATCTCTATGTCAGGTTCTGTGCGATTTTAAAGTAAATTAAACTCACCTTAGGATAGGCCTGTGGAGCTGAGTCCTCTGCAAAGTCAGTAGCATGGGTCTGCACTGAGACAGTGTTGAATATTACATGTAAATTGAATATCTAGGTCTGTTGAGTTTGAGGAA
>VWZY01000008.1:0-11436 GCA_013399075.1 Chloroceryle aenea
TTTCCCGCCAAATTTTTCGTGTTATTAACTGTGTTTTGTGTGATTAACTCTATCTCTTTCAGATGAAACCAGGTTATTTTTCTGGACACACACTTTCTCTCACTGAAGATGCCTGGGAACATAGCACAACTAAATTAATTGCATGGCGACAGTTATGGCGTTCTTTGAAGAGTTCCTTTAATCATTTTCTCTTTAAATTCAGGACACAAAGGACCAACACACAACAGAATAAGGTTTTTTTGTTTATACTTTTTTAACCACGGAGACACAACAGTGTTGCTGCTCTTGGAGCAGCATCTGTTGGCCTTGCAGCATCAAAACATTTTCTGCTTTTGTTTCCTACCTTCACAGCAAGTCCCGAGTTTTGCTTGGAGATTTCAGCTTTTAATGAATTATAATCAGAATAAAGTTCATCTGAAGACTTTAACCTTTTCCTGCTATAGCTGCAGTATTGGGCTAAATTAAATGAGGCAAACCTGAGCTCCAATAAAGCCAACGAAAGCTTTTCTGTTGACTCCATTAGGTCAGTTTTCCTGCAGTGCCCCTAAATTGTAAGGAAAAAGCTTTCCAGGCACTTACCCTGAAAGTCATGATGCAAATTATGCAGTCATTTCATCCATGATCCCATTTGCACCACCAATAATGTCTTGCCTTTCTATTATACTAGGGCCACAAGATATCAGTGAAGTAAACCAAATTGCAGGTAACAATTACAGAAAATGAAACCTACTCTGCTGACTTCAGTAGGATCAGAATTTCACTTTGTATAGCCTTGTACATGGAGAATGTGCTGAGTTTTAATGTTCTTGTATTTATTACATTATTTGGACAAAAATTTAACTTCCAAATGGGGCAAACACTTTGCAGGAGTAAGAAACCCCATTAACTTCAAAGAAACCACGCTCTTCTTCACTGCCTGGACACCTGGTTTATTGTGTATGTGTACTGTATTATTGTGCTGCTTATTTGTCTGTTGACCAATTCAGTTCCTGCACCATCCCAAGCAAGTATGAATGATTGGTCTGAAAAAAGAATGGGGACAAAACATGTGCTTATTCCGAAGAAACATCAAAGGGAATACCGGTACATTACTGGAAATGGTGAAAGGATAGGATCAAGAGATTGAATGACCTCAGTGGTGCTTGCTCCCTTCCCCACGGTGACACAGCACAAGGATACCTTGCTCGTTGTCAGCTGAAACAGTCAGCAGAAAGTTAAGACACTTATGGAGCTATAGCACCAGAGCAGGTGTGTGCTGGATTTCTGTACAGTTGCCACAAGAGTGCAGTTGTTTTCTGGAAGGGTGAAATAGCAAACTGTTGCTTTGCTGATGTTGGTAAGCACTTGTACAGGCATCAGTTCATGAACCCCTGGTGGGATGCCTCCTGAAGGACATTCAGAACCTTGCTACTTGCAAGCCTGCATTTAGTTGCATTAGCTTCACAATGTAAATCTTCATGCTTAGGGAAGACAACAGTATTTTTCTAATAGTTTCTTGATACAGGGACTTTTAACTCCATGCTTCATAATGGACCAAATGCTTGTTGTCCACAGGAGAGACTGGCACTAATGTAGCAGTTAGGCCAAATAACAAAAGCAGGAAAAAAGACAACTTTCCTTTTATTACTGCAAACTTTAAAAGGCAGTCATAGACTTTTTCCATTCAAAGTGTGTTTAGGAAGGGACAAGGTAGTTTCATTATCTGTGAGTAACATGAGCAGGTCAGTCAGCTTTGATGTATTGCTCAGTGAGGTGGAAAGATGTATGCACTACAAACATTACATCTGTGACTCTCTAGCTGTGAACGGTGCTGCTTGTGCTTCAGCCTCAGCTGATGACACTCTGGTTTCGTTTGCCTCACTTGATGGGAAAAGGAGGGTCTAACTTTGTGGGGTTTTTTTTTCAGATTAAGCCAAATGGGGAGATATTTATTATTCCAATGACAAAAGGTATCACTTCAACCATGGACAGGCTGTGGGATGTAGACTTCTGTGCTAAAGGGAATCCATTTCTGCAGACCATGAAGACCTGGGGTTTGGGGAAGGAACCACAGCAACATGTCAAACAAAGGTGCTCAAAGATGCCTCTGAGGTTGTCTCTGTCCTTATTGCCCCCATGCTGCTCCTTGGAGATGGAGGCACTTGCCCACACTGAATATTTAGTACGCGAGGCTCCATGGTATCTCTAATAGTAGAGCTGCAGTTATGGAAATTTCTGTTCCAAAAGAAGGCATACGCTTCCATAAAGAGAACAAAAGAAAGAATGAATGAAAGAACAAACATAAAAAAAGAACAAAAGAAAGAAAGAAATGTTAAAAAAGGCAGCATTCATATGCCCATGTGGCAACCAAAGACGTGACTGAAATACTGACAGAGAAGAGAGGAAGGTCACTGTCCCAAGGGAGAGCAATGCCAGATGGCCACAAGCACAAATTAAGAATTCTGCAGATATTAATTTTATTCTCACCCTTTGATTTTGTTGGGGTTTTTTTTGCATAATTTGCACTGCAGTTTATTTTCATGGCCATTGGGAGGTTGGTAAAGGGCCAGATTGCTCTAAAGGGAAAATACTTTAATGTGTGCATGCTGTGGGATATTCAGAGGTACTGTTCACATTAAACCCACTCAGATCATTTATGTCTACTGGGATGACAACAACAATAAAAAAAGCCACCTGAAGGTCTCTTTACATTTGAGATGCAAATACCCTCTCCCTTTCCTTGTGTCATTTTGAAGCATGTGCATAGGTCTCCTACATGGGGGTTGGACGCCACATGTGCTGTAATTTAACTGCGTTGCTGTGCTGGATCAAACCTTTTAATGGCAAAGTGAGAACATTTTGTCTTTGAATGAGAAGAGGACGAGACATTTCTTAACTGTGACTCACTGTTTCAGAAATAAACAAATATGGACTGTAAAGTCAATCCTGGCAAAAAGAAAAATTGACCTTAATCATGGTTATCAGGGAATATGCATAGATGTACATGTGAAATATCTGCATTTCAAGCATCACAGAATGCATTTTGCTCCCTACAGAAAGGCTAATGTGGCGTAAAAAATAGTTAGGTAAACTGTTCGCGTTAATTCTGTATAATTGAACAACCGGTGTTCCACATTTTGCTTCACTTCACAACCTTTTGAGTTTTTCTTCTGTTGTATTGCATTTATTTTCTGGACATATTCAATTTTGCTTTCACAGGAGATAAAAATAATATAAGAAAGCTTATGGTAGAACAGCAGGAAACAAATATAACTGTCTGTGAGAAATGACACTCACACATTTTTCATTGATCCTTGAAAAATTAGATGAGCCTCAGACTTACTTTTGGATTTATCTATGCTGGTTGTGCTAATGTGCTTGGGTGTTCCCAAAGTACCCTAAAGAAACAAATGCTCTGGTTGCCTCCTATTTCTGATAGGGGCAAAAAAAAAAGAACAAAATGAAATATCTGACTCAATTGCTTAATAAACTGTAGAAGAAAAATGTTTTCTGCAGCATCATTAGTCATAAGCAAAATTATTAAGATATAAAAGAAACCCCACCTCAGTGGCCTTGGACGGAAATGGGATAGACACAGTAATCTTAAAATACTTATTTCTCCGGTTTTTGCAATCCCAAAAGATAAGTAAATTAACACAGAAATCCGCGCGCTCACACGCCCTTCAGCCAACAACCCTTATGGAGTCAATTTATTACAAACCCTGTCCTGAAGCAGTAAAAGCAGTTCTGCATTTATGTATTTAGTACTTTTACCTTTGGAATGAGGTTTTCTTTTGTCTTGCACGGTCCCATTCAAGAGCAATGGAGAGCAGTAATAAGGCTTACTTAACATGGCCTCGTAGATTCATCAAGGCATCTGCAAAGACTGGCATGGTTATTTTACTCTTTCTACCTACTGCATCTCTGAGACTGGCTGGTCTGTTTTTTCCATATTTATGTCTAGTGCTGCAATTAGGGATTTGCCAGTTATCACATAGGACACAAGTAACAATATTGATTCTTTCGCCAAGTTTGAAGTCTTATGGATGTACTTTTATATTTACAAGCATTTCTTAATTTATGTTCATGCTGTGCATTTTAATTTATGAAACAGAGAAACGTTTGTCCACTCTGTGAAGGACCTGAGTTCCAAGTTTCTAAATGTTACAGTAATATTATAATATATCACATTATTAAGAGCGATACTCCACCCCCTCTCTTAAATGTCATCATGCAATGCAGAGTGTCCTCCATTTGGGGAAGGGGACAGCAAAAGGGTCACTCAGAGTTACCTCTTCTGTGGTGCCTGTGACAGTTTGCAGATGTTTTCCCCAAGTGAAGAGTGCAAATACAGAGATTTGTCATAAGGCTGCACCAGCTTCCAGTAGCCTTCACTGAATACTCCTCCCCTGCTCTCCTTCATCAAACCTTTTGCAATGCTTTCCACTTTGGAGGCATCTTCCTTTCCTTCTCCTTCTCTGTCTTCACAATCTTGGCTGCATTGTCTTCCTTGGAAAGTAAGGGAAGCTAGATGGGGACAGTTTCTTTTTTTTTAAGGACACTATAGTATCCACACATAAGTTAAGAAACCCACATTATGAGGCTGGTGCCCTGCCTATACATAACCCACTACAAGTCAGCAGAGCCAAAGCCATACACGAGCTCCTCTTCAGAGGAGCCACCAGAGAGCTGCCTTCAAGCCATATCAGCTGGGAGGCAAGGAATTGCCCTGCTGAGGGCTACCAACTAAGGGGGTCTGTCCCCTCCTTCCCCATAAGTGTCCCCCAAGGTGGGACTGACCCTGCTGTAATGGATTTACCCATCCTGAGAGGGCCTGAGATTCATAAACTAACATTTCTGGAATCAATCTCCAAAGTGTTTCTTACAACATACTTCATCACTTCTTGTCACTTTTTATTCAGTGCAAGTAAGACAATTTCTGAGATGGGCAATGAAAAGCAATACATAAAATCTAAGACAAATGATCATAAATGGCCCTGCTGAGAAACTAGATCATATGTAATTTAATGGAGGTAGGAGGTCATTCTGAACACATTACATATAACAGCACAAAGCAAACAGCCGAAGCAGATCCTTATGTCACTGTGATACTGAGACTGAAAGACCACATGCTTAAAATAACATAAAAGGAAACAAAAAAGTAAGAGAAGTGGTTGGTAGATATTAAGTTAACCCTATTTAACATTATACTTTAAAAAAATAGTAGTTGTTTGGCATATATTTGAAAGACTAAGTCACACTTGTCTGCAAACTATTTGCAAACCCCAGAGACTGCTGGCTATTTTAATTCCCTTAAGAACTGAAAAGCTACATGTGCGTGTTTTTAGAGTAATGGTCCCACAGAATTTGTGTGTGCATTTTCAGTCCCAAGGGGATTCTTTTATTTTAGTTTTTTTCAGCAATGTTTCCTACAAATAATCTCAGCATGCTTCCATATGCTAGAATATGATTGTTCTTTTAATTGTGAAGAAAAATTGAAGGAGCCACTGATAGTGATATTTTATGAGGCAACAGCACATTTACGGCTACTTGTTAAGTCAGCCATGTAAGACACAGGCAAAATTGCAGGCACTGTGTCTTCATCCACGGTCACTGCAGAAGCACTAAAAGCTCACTGGAGAGTTTTGCTTATAGACTGTATGCACTGTATATGTAGTCAAAGATATTAGAGCGTAATGCCACATTTCCAGGGGGGTGTTCCTTTTTTGGAAGCAGGGATCCAAACAAGTAGGGGTTGCTTTGGAGGACAAGTTGATGCTTCTCCTTTTTTATAGCTTTTATTAAGCTGACATCATATGGGTCAGCTGTCCCAGTCCCAAGATCTTGTCCACCCAATCCCACTGTAAGGGGAATGTTGAAAAACAGCCCTGGTGCTGTGTGAGCCCTGCCCAGCAGCAGCCACAGCACAGGGGTGTTAATGGCCACCTTTCCAGCTCCCATGGCAAAGCACAGCACTCAGAGGGCTGCTATGGGGAAATTAACTCCATCTCAAGTCACACCCGATACATGGGGCAAAATCTTAATGCAGCTAAAGAAACTCAGTAACACTTACCTCTTTTCCTTAATTGCCTCTGATCTTCAGGCTGCCTCTTCTACTAGTTATCGTCCCCTAAAAAGAAGTTTTGGTCAATTTGAACATGAAATGCATATTTTCTATTTCTGTACAGTTGTGAAGGAAAACAGCATTAACCTAACCTGTGTACCTCATGATTCCCATCCTCCACAAGAGAAAAATCATCCACTGCTAGTTTTTTCATCTTCCTCTCTCATTTAGTGGTTTTTCAGATCACTCTTCCTCTGACTTGTCCCATGGCACTCGCAGTTAGTCTGTCTTGGAGGTATCCACTGAGACAAATGCTTTTAAAACCTTGAAGAATCAGAGTTATCCAGGCTGCTCTTTCCATGTTTTTCCCAGCTTAAGGGTCTGTCTCCTGGATTTTTTTTTTCCCCCATGACATATGCTATTTGGGACTGTCATATAAGTTAAAATTCTTAAAATTTTGCAGGTTTCTAGATCAAAGCAAGATCTGAATCTCTTGTTTGTAGCTCAAGCCCATCTCTAATGTAAACCTTACTGTGTTAGCGTATATTACTAAGAACGCATGACAGAGAATATTTAAAGTTCCACTATGTACATTATGGTATCTAAAGTTTTCCTATGTGTGAATTTCTCCCTTAAGCAAGCAGCAGTGTGATGAAAACTGGTTGTTTAATTTCTGAATTTTAAGCTGGCATGCTATAATCAGTCTATCAATTTCTCTCACAAAGTCACATTGAATTTATTTTTTCCAATACACTGAGAAGCGTGAGACTTATGTGAGCCAGTGTGAGATGAGGTGCCAGAGAAAAAGTTCAAAATAACTCAGATGGAACAGCTTTAAGAGGGGCTGTTATTATCAACATCTAAAAAGATTAGATGTTTACTGCTTGAAATCTACGCTTGAATTTCTGTATGAGACAGTAGAATGGGTTAAATTTAATTTATCTGTGTCCACAGAGAAGAAAATTCAAAAGTAATTTAAAAAACTTGAAAGAACGTCAAAAGGAATATAGAACCTGCTATCTTCCTCTAGTTGAAAATATACCTTCTATCAATAATGAAAAAAGAATTTTGATCTGTAATGATTTTAGCAAAATCTCTAGAAGTTAAAAGAAACAATGAGAAAAAGTTATTTAATATTTCATAGATATAAGAAAATTTTTACAATGAGAGTGGTGAACGACTGGCACATCTTGCCCAGAGAGGTGGCAGATGCTCCATCCCTGGGAACATTCCAGGTATGGCTGGATGGGGCTCTGAGCAACCAGATCTAGTGGAATACGTCCCTGCTCTCTTCAGGGGGGCTGGACTAGCTGACCTTTACACACCCCTTCCAACCCCAGACATTCTATGATGCTGTGATTCTGTGAAATTCATTGCTGACACCTTTCTTCTGAAACACAGCAGGCTTTGCAAAGAGGAGAAGAAAGACGTGAGCACCCAAGCAGAGAATGGTACAGTCCATGTTGAGTGAAGCCACATGGGCAGCCAGTGGTGCAGTCACTGAGGCAAGAACTTGCTTGGTATTCCTTAAGCAGTATTAAGACACTGGCAATACATGTTTATTACTCATTTTAAGTTTAAAAAGCCACAACTGATACCAATATCCATTCTGCAAAATAACCACAATATCCGCAGGCTTCAAAACAAAGATAAACAATGTTATTTTCCTTTACTTTTTTATACAATTATATATAAATAAGATTAATAACGCCTGTGGCATTTTCTTCCTTAAAAAGCTAGGCTAGTATTATGCTACTTACTAGGTTTCAAAAGCAGGAGGAGATGAAAGTGATAAATTAAAAGCGATGCCCAATCTTTGCATATTTAACTTTGCATTACAGAAATCCCTGTATTTATCTATGTGCATCTCCTGCTTGTGTTATCTCGTATTCTGTCTCCTTCTAATCTCATTACCATAACCTAACTCTAACCTGTTCTGCCTCTTGCGCTGAAGCCTGCTGTCGGCTTTTCTCATGGCATTAGCATGGGATGTATTTTTATCAAACAGATAATGGCAAGACAAATTGCATTCTACTCTTTCTGCAATAAATAGTATGATCTTAAGTTCATTATTTTGGGAGCTGAAGCTGTGAAACGAGATGATACAATCCATGAGTTGCTTTCAAAATGATGAATACTGAATAGGAGGTTTGTTGCAGCTCCAAAAAATACACACGTTTTCAGAATACAGGATCAATAAATAGCTGTGTTCTTTAAGAAAATGTATTTTGTCAGTAATTCTATTTTTGTGAGCCAAAAATATAGCTAATGACATACAAAAACCAGACCACATGTTTGGCATGAGCCATTACATAGGCACTTTTTTAAAAAAGCCAAACTTGGATATTCATGATAACTCTTTTTAATCTTTTTTTCTTTCTTTCACCAACTGATAGTTGTATATGGTTACCCATGCAGCACAAAGTTCTGTCTGCTTTCTGTGATATTTCTATAGAGTCTGTTAAGGGGAAATACCATTAAAGCAAAGAAATGTGACAAAAAAAATCCCTTTGGCAATGTAAAGATCAATTGCTTATTAGCTATTATTTCTAATTTTAGAGCTTTTTTCATATATAAGTAACTGATAACCACTGCATTAGATATTCTGTGTGATCTCAGCAGGGTCACTTCTAGCCATCCTCTGAAGCTGTAAAAGCCCCTGTATTTCCCTAGTGTGCAGGCTTATCCTGACCAATTGTTTAGCCAAGGAACTGGCTGCTAATTGCTTTGGCCTTTATCAGATCTGAAAATGAAACTGTTCTTAAGTCTTCACCTGTAGAAAATACATACTGTTGTAAAATGTAACCAAAACAGCATCACTGTTACTTTTTGCAGGTATTGGAGCAACCTTTGGTTTTAGATGTTCATGCAATGTTACCTGCAATGAACTTTGTCAATTTATTAAGAGGAACCACAAGAACTCTACAAGATATGCTTAGTCCAGAAATATGTGACTTGGTTGCCTTCCCACACAAAAACAATTGCAAGAATTTGTATACTCATCCAGAAACACTAGCCTTACTGGACATCATCTGTTCATTTGCAGTAAAGTCAATATATCTTATAAACACTGGGGTAACTGCCTATGAATTAGCTGGTATATTAGATGCATATTTCTACCTGGGAAATCCTACATGGTAATGTGAGCAGAGGCAGAAGGAGAGGAGGTTTTCAGTCTAATGATACTAGGTTGTATGAACCACAGCACCCCTGTCCACCTCCACTTCACAGCCTGTGCCCCCTCCAGAGTAAGGTGTGTGGACACTCCCCTTAGTTCCCTAACATGAGGTGCTACTCTTAACAACTCAAACAGTATTCTGGTTTGGCCCACAGCCTTTCACTTATTTCAGGAAGAGGACAGATAAGCTCAGGGGTAAACAAAGGTCTCATGGAAAAACAAATATTTACTTCATTACTACCAGGTAAATTAAATAATCTTTTCATCTTCACAGTTTATATTTTCTTCTGTTCGCTTGTATTTTTGCTTTTCAACTTTTGCCAGTCTTGGCACAATTAACTTCCAATGTTTTCATCCTCTGCCTTTTCCAGGCTGCTTCTGGTTCAGCTCACTTAAGAGTTGTTAGTTTCAGCATAATCTTTTTTACTTTATATAGCATCCCTTTCCTTTTACTATCACTCCTAATTGCCACATGAAGGCAAATTCCCATCTGTAAACAAGCAGGGATTTGTTACCAGGGCCAAGAGAAGCAATCACCTGTTTATACATTTCCAAGTGTCAGCTGATATTTTATAAACCTTTGTTTTCACTGAGCTCACAGATCACTTGCAGTACAACGTTTGGGGAGCTGGAAGCCTGTCTTAATGATCATTGCTCATGCACATGGTTCCTGGAAAATCATTCACGAATATTGAATCCAATTATTATGAACAGGTGCAACCAAGTAACTACATTTCATGCTCACTGAGATATCACAAACACTTAAATTTGATAAAGTTAATACACAAATATATACTCTGGTACACAACAATAACTTCATGTACATTCATGAGAATGCAAATATAATGATCATGATTCTCAGTTTCGAGGTTATGATCAAGATTCATTTTCAGTAATTTTAAACAATTATTTCACCTCATTGCTTAATTCTTTCTACAGCTGGGAAGCCAATAAGGGGAGAAAGAACAGAATTTATTGTAATCCCTTCCTTGCTAAAAATGGAGGCTTATTTAGGTCACTTTGAGAGAAAGAAAGGAAAGCATCGGTTCATAAAAAAAAAAAAGTCTTTCAGAGCTGTTCTGTGGTGAAACTGTCAACAGAAAAAGAGTATTTGAGTGGGATCATAGCCTAGGCTTCCTTTAGAACTGGACTAAGAGTCAACCCTAGGCACATACCTGAGTATGTACATGTCTGGCTACACAACCTTTACCAACAGTCATGGGTTAGAGCATACAGAAATAGACACCAGCTTCTGGGTGGCTAAAGCCAGTCTGCAGAACCTTGGTATCACCAATGTCAAGCTGGACCCACCAGGAACTTCTCAAGATTCAGCTTAAAATTTTTTCCATCATTGCAGAAATTAGAAGATCAGTCCAGGGACATCAGTGAACTGCCTTCCTGGTTTTCTTCCCAAACTGTATTTCATTTGCCAGCTTTACCTTGCATACTTCTTCCTATGACATAGGTATTCAAAGGGATGAGTATCCCTTTTCAGACTGCCTCTACCAAACTTAACTTTCTGTCTTTCAGAATGATAAGACTTTCTTTTCAACCTAAAATCCTAGTAGCCCATCTCTGAGAATACTTTTGCTTGGCTTTCCTCTTTCCTGAGCAAGGGTGACCTGAACTGGACACCAGCTCAAACAGGGTACTGTTCAGCACCATTAACACCTCTTGTTTTGGAAGGACAAATGGTGAGTTGCTGCCCCTGCTCTGCTGTGATTGCACATTGCATTCACGAGGAAAAGATGTCTTTATGAAAATTGGTCTCATTATTTTTATGCTTCATAGTTCCCACTAAAATTATTTTGACGAGAAATAAGATGGTTGAGCATCACTGCATAGAAATGGAAACATTCAGCAATCCTGATAACCTTGTAGAATTTGTTGTTGCTGACCTGAGCCCTGGAGTGAAACTTATAATAACAGCAATAATATGTGCATTACTAATAATCTCTAATAATATTAGAAAATGCTTCTTCCTATGTTTGGGGAAAATGTCTATAGTGAATCTCCAAGTTACATCCTCAATACTTACTTGGTTTCTATATAAAGAAATTCCTTACACATTCTTCACAAAGCATCTTCATCAACTCAATCTTCTGTCTGTTGGACAATATTCTCATGATTTCCAAGGTCAGTGCAGAGAACTTTGCAATTGGCCTTCACTGAGCTCCACTCACAGTATCACAGTCCTTCCTTTTTTTTTTTTTTT
>VWZY01000008.1:19411-49062 GCA_013399075.1 Chloroceryle aenea
AAAGGCCCAAAAAGGTAGCAACCTTAGGGCAGGGAGTTGCTATAAATACAAGAAAATCTCATACTTCTAAAAGCAAACTTGCCTAGATTTCATTTTTCAAAATAAAAGGGCAAGCTTCTCTCTCTTTCATCTTTATCAGAAGTGCTAACCCTTGTTCTGCTAAACAGGATCAAGACGGTATTGATTCTACACTGAGAATAACATAGCTGAAAATGAGATGGTTTACACAGACACCAAAATATATAGCAATAATGAAGTTGGAATAGCAAGGGTGAGCCTTAAGCTAGATTTGATCCATACCATGAAATCATCAGGTTTTATAACCTCAGGAGAGTTGGACCTCTTCATTATTTGGACAGAAGACTTCACAAAGAGCCGCAGGAGCTAAAGCAGCAATGGAGGTGTTTCAGCTGGAGATCGATACACCAGCATGCTGTTCAGTGCCTGGGTGTGCTTTGCTGCTGAAGGTGAGTTTTTGGAAGGGCTTGAGCAATTAATGTCATTACCAATCTCACAGAAAGTGCATCTCTGTGTCCCACCAATGCTCGGAGCCTACAGTTTTAAGAAGATTCCTGGAATTAAACAACCTGGTGAGAACAGCAACCAAGCAACTCTTGTTAAATTTCCATGGCAGCTGAAGAAATGTAGAAGTCCATTAGAGTCCCTCTCCTCCTGCCACTCCTGCATATACGTCCTATTCATCCGCTTTAGCAGAGTTTAAATCCCTAGTATGTTTAGTCTTTGCTTACACAGAAGTCTACTGCACTTTTGGCTACCCTTGTCACACCTATCTATACCTTCTTTTCTTGAAAAGGGAACAGCTGGAATACAGAACTGAATGCAGCGCTCATTATATGGGAGCATCATTTATCAGCACCACTTCTGTCTGCTATTTTCTCACCCTTCCTGCTTCCTTCAAGCAGGTGAGGAGAGCTCAGGTGGTTTAAGCACTTGCATTCATGTCTCTAAAATACTTATTGCTGCTCAAGTCTAACCACATGTATTTTAGACAAGATCCCACATTACACTTCTTTCTCCTTACTAGAGGAATCATTAGGAAAACAGCTGATGAGTGAACTTACATCACTTTTATCTTTTTTACGTATAGATGCTGGATGGCAGTAAAGTACCTGTAAGCATGCTGCGCTCACTGCAGGCACTGATGCTGTTTATCTGCTCTTTGCAGGCTGTGCCATACTCAAGGTGACTCTCAGAGATACCTATATGCATAAATATTACACTAACCACCATACCTCAAGATATACATAATACATTACTTAGTCAAAGCAGCAGCAAGAGGCAATGCATTACACAAGTTACTGACATTGAAAGAGACTCGGGGCTCTTATGAGCCCTGAGAGTGCTTAGCTGGGGCGTGCTCCTGACAGGCAGCATCACTCAGCTTCTTGCAGAAGAGGGCTTAGGTGCTTACCCCAGAAATTGGATTGTCTTTCTTCACAAAAATACATCAGCCATAGAATTTCTCTATGTTCTCATGGTGTGGTTCAATATTTGAAGAAAAAGCCTTGATGCTGCTCACAATGAGCCCAATGAATATTTTGCCACTGGATAGAGACAAGATGGAGCACTATCGTCCTTTTCTCTAAACAGTGTATCAAACCCATCTTTTTAACGAAACACACATAATCCACTTCCCACACCTCTTGTAGGGTGTTTTTAGATGCTCAGCCATGAATCACTCACTCTGTAGGGTACTTGGGAATGGCCTGCAGTACTGTGTCCCGGTTTGCTCCCCAAAACTCTCAGGCCAAGGCTGTAAACGTCTTAAGGTCCCTCCACTACCAGCCTGGTGGCACGTCAGGCTTTGGAGGGTGTCACTGGCTGGGAATTTTAACTGGTCCTGTTCTTCCAGCTTTCCTGGTTCTTCCTTTTTGCCTGTACTGTGTGGTGACCAGCAATCACCCTCTTTTCACACAAAAAAAACCCCTTTACTTTGTTGTTAAATACAGCTTGATGCTACTGAGCATGCCTGTTCTAAAAGCTCTGTGTTTGAAAGTATACACCTACTGTGGTTTAACCTCTGCCAGCAACTAACCACCACACAGCCACTCACACACCGCTTCTTCCCCTGCCTCCCTCCACACCCCCTCCTCGGGGATGAGAAGAAAAATCAGGCAGAAGAAAAAAGGTGAGACTCCATGTGTTGACATAAGGACAGTTTAACAAAAGACAAAAAAAAACAAACACCAAAAAACCTGCAGAAAACAGCAGTACTAATGAAATAATAAGACAAATTGAGTGATAGGTTCTACATGTGCTGGAGATACCACACTTTCCTCATGCCAGCCACCCTGAAGCTACACACAGAACCAAGCTAAAAACAGACAACCCTGCCCTGGCAAGGCACAGCCCAGCCCCCTTTAGGGCCATGACTCAGTCAGATATGGCACAGACCACTGACTGATTGGGTTGTTCACCCTGCCTGTGCCCCCCCCAGCTGCAGCCCCTCCCAACTGCCTGGGCCAGCAGCTGCTGGTGATAATTGACCCAGACTGAACCCAGGACAACCCCTCAGTAACCCTGTAGACAAATCACAGCAAATGAAAATGGCTTTGAACTCTGAAATCATCATAATCCACTCTCATAATTAAATGAAATAAGTAATGTTGGATTAAGTGATGATCTTTGACCCAGTGCCAAGGAAAAACTTTCAAAAGGAATTGGTTCTTCTCCTTGAGAAAATACTTAATCTTATGTTTCATATGTTTCTTGCGCTTCAGAGATTATTTTTTCATTTACCATCATGTTATTCAGCATGTCAAAACCGCACATGAAATTTCCACCATGATTTCCATGGCACAGGACTCCTCGGGATCTGCTGAGAGGCTGGGGAAGAAGGAGGAGACCTTAGGAGCTTCCTAGCAGACACTTTCAGATGCACATGGCATTAAGGTATTGCTGCAGCTAGGGTCAGCTACGGAAACCCCAGAGAGTTCTTCAGTAATTGTAACATCATAATACACAAATAAATCTATTGGAAATACAGAAAGAGAAAGACAGAACTTAAACCTATCAAAAGCATCACATCTTCACCCAGATTAGCAGAACTGTTGTGTCCAGACCAAATATTTTGACTCTATGTTGACTTACAGAAAATACTGCCCAAGAAATCTTTTTCTTCACAAATATCCTTTTCCTGATACCCCTTGCTTCATTATTTCAAAATATACTCACTTTAGAATTATGTGCTTAATATGAAGACAGGGGAAGAGAAGATGTTCATGGAGGCAAATAGTTTTTAGAACTACAGCCAAACTCATGCCTGCAAAAACGAACCTGCATCCTTCACAAATAAGCCACACAGATACATCTTTTCTGTCTGCCTTCTCAGTAGCTATGGAAGGTGAAAGACATTGATCTAAATTCCTATTATATGTGAAGTTTATAAAGGGAAATGTATTAGGTATGAATTTAGCTAGAGATAACTTACTTGCTAGAATTTTAGCTCTTTCATACTCTTGGATTAACTGTACACTTTTCAAGTTCTCTCATTAAATTCTCTGGTAATAGGAAGCCAACACAGCTAACTAGCACTCCTCTTTAATACGAAATTCACAATAATAACATAACCAGGGGGGTATCACGCAGTCATAGTTTTAAGTACATGAAGTTCTTCTCAATTTCTTTTGAACTGTTTTGTGCCACTGGCACACTATTATCTTTATAATACTTCTTGAGTGTTGCAATGAAAATGATAAAAAGTGACCACAGGAAAAGACAGCATGTCAAATATTATTGAAAACTCGATGGACAACAGTTAAATTGTCTGGTGAAATGTGTGTTTCTGCCCCTGAAATATCCACATGGAGTTGTCTGGGCAATTCAATTACTAAACCACACTTAGTGCAAGATACACTAAGTACACTGGAATAATTACATGCAAAAATCAAGGAAAAACATCTGCAGCCAACTTCTACAAATTATTGCAAACATCACAAATATTGCCTGATTCTCATTATTTCCATATGAAGGTTCTGCATACATCACAGCAGTGTTTTTCATCTATAGGTCACTGACTGCACGGCCTCAGGCTGCATGTGAACTAGAGTCAGCAGTCTCAGTACTCTACCTCCTTCAGTTTCTTTTGTGTCTTTAACCAGGAAGATGGCGTCAAAAGCGTCATGTATTTGACAGATACAAGCCTTTTCTTTTCATTATTTTTGTTGTCTCACAAAGCACCCTCTGGGCAAATCTTTCTCTAGAAGCCAATCAGTTCTTCCTCTTTAACAAAACAAAACAAATTAATAGATTCCTCAGTCTTCATCCTTCTCATAAATCCTTTGATTTCTCACTGTTATCCACAAGTCCTCCCAGCTCATTTTCCATCATATACAGCCTGATTTCAAATTCTCTTCCAGAAAATGTGAACAAACTAGTAACAGCTATTTCTTCTAGCATTGACTGTCACATCTTTTCAAAGCTTTTCCTTGATTTCTGCCCCAGCCTGCAGGGAGGGCCAACAAAACCTGTAGGATTGCTTGCAGACCTTCAAAGCAGTGATCTCCACCCATCCTTTACTAACCGGCATGATGCTTAACTGCTGTGGTCCTCCCACCCGAGTGGGAAAGACAGCATCTCTAGTGACACTCAAGAGACTTCCACTTTCTTTTTTTTTCTTTTCTTTAATTTTAAAGTACTTCTGCTTTTCCCATAAGAAAACTCAATCCCTCCAGCAAACATGTATCAATTATCACAGAAGAAAGTCTGTCAAGAAACTATTTAGATACTTATAAATACTATTTACCTGCTAGAAAGAAAGAGGAGAAAACAAATACTGTTGGAATGTAAAAGACCATCAGGCCACAAGGAAAGAATTACTGGGTTTCCTCTATTTTAAGTGAAAAGTAAATAAATTATAAGAAAGGGGGCCAGACAGCCACCTAAGAGAAGCTAGCTCTGGGGCCTTGTGTGCATGATGAGCACACACGCCTGCTGATGCAATAGGAGAAGAAAATAGTGCAAGAAGTAGATGCTCACAGAGCATCTACATCTTGTCATTTTTGTATGCAGGGCCAAGCTGCAGAGGAATAATTCACCAAGGACGATGAGCGGGATTTGTCCCACTTGGTGACTTTTCCATTGTAAATGCCAAAGATACATCAATCTAGAATGCTTTTTACCTTTAATTTCCCAAGAAAGCACTTTCAAAAAAGAAGATGAGGCAACCGTGAAAAAATTGCCACTTGTTTCTGCTAGTGAGAGAACACCCACCATTCACAGGTACAGTAAATGTCTGCTTTCATTCAGTGCTATAATGAGCCTGTATTTCTCCCAGTTTGTAACACTGCATGCAATGCTAGACTAAAGAAACAGCTTTCCCACTCCCATTCCAGAAACAGATACCAGCTGGCACACATGGGAAAGTACATAGTGATGCCTCATCCTTTCCATTATTTAAATGGCACATCTTTATTAAAACAAAACAAAACACCAAAAAAACAACAAAAAACAACAGCCAACCTCATCCCCAAAACCTTACAACTAGGCACACTCTTTTCTAACACACCAAACCTACGTGAATTTTCTTCTGAGAGAAGATCATGGCCATTATGGTTGAAAAATATTTTCTAATTTCCCAGATTTTGCATCTACAATGACTTACTAAGGGTGGGGAGGTTAGTCTCCCTTTTTTTTAGCCCATCTTTGTGCATTGTGCATAAAACCTTCTCACCCTTCCAGAGAAGTTGTTGAACTGAAAATGTGTCTGCTGCTGCCCTCTCGCTAGAGCTGGTATTTTGGAACAAAAGCAGCTTAGTATTGTCTTTAATCAAAAAGCAATAAAATGTCCTGAAGTTTGTAATAATAAGACTCTGTCAGTCATTTTTGTATCTAAGCTTTTAAATTAATGTCATATTTTAGAAAATGACATGGTAAGAGTGACTCCAGTTTCTCCAAGCACGTGGTTAGAAGCAAACACCATTTGCGTTACAGAAATGCTCAAGGTTTTCTGCTGCTTTCTGTCACTGTTTTGTTAAATGTCATTTCTCTCTAGCTGTCAAGCACTTCGCTATTTTCAAAAACCAGGCAAGTTATTAAGAACCCTTAACAAGGCCTTCAAGACATGATGGTCAGTCTCTCTCTTTTTTATTTTCTTTTTGAATATCAGAGGCTGTTTTAATTCATTGTATTTTCAGTGTATTTGCTGTTTTCTCAGCTACACCTGTAAAAACCCCAAACTTACCTGAATTCCAGGAGAAAATGTGTTAAAAATGTCTCAGCACCATATACTACAAATGTTTAGAACACAGGAAGCTGAGAGTGTGAGATTTCTTGAAGAAAATCTATGTACTTGAAATGTGCTTGAATTACAGTTGTCTAACGAGAAACTCCCTCATTTAGGAAAACATACATCTGACTTTTCCAGTTAGCTTCCAAGCCACAAAAAATCACTCACCCCTCTCCCCCAGATCTCAGGTGCTAATCACCCCAAACAGAGGAAAAGTTTGTCAGCTGGAGTGACCCTCAAGATAAACTGCAAACATGTGGGCAATATCTTTCCTCATAATTTTGTTGGATATTAAAGACAATAGATCACAGCTTAAAGGAAGGAAACATGAAGAAAGCAGGTAACTTTATGCCACAGGAAGGGCCAGTTTGACCCCAGCTTTTGTGGACAGAGCTAAGTACAAGATGACTGTTGTGCTGACAGCATTTCTGAATCAACTGCCTTTTGTCTCCTTTGGCAGAAAGTTCTCCTCAATGACGTACTTACATCATTAAAGGAAAGAAAGTACAATATCTAAAAGCACTTGGACAATAATTTCCAGAAACTCCTTCTTTCTATGAAAACTATGAAACTCTTCTTTCTACTCATACAATATGAGTATTAATGAGCATAAATTTATTTATGTATTTTTTGCTGCAAATCAGTAACTCCTGGGTATAACACATGTAAGTCTACAACTACATTTCCACTGAGAACATCCACCATATTAAGTTTATGTCTACACTTAATAAACTCCAGCAATATAATTATGATTTAGTAAGCATGCAAAAGTGCAGGTAGGAAGACTGGTGAACAAATACTAAGAAGGCCAGAAAACCTGGGAATAAACCCAGTAGTTCCATTATACTGCAAAATGAAACATGGTAAAGATATTTTTCCTTCAAACAATGTAGAATGCATTCTAAGTGTTAATGTAGCTGAATATTTTGCTGTGACATGGATCTCCTTGCCCCATTAACATGCACATACCACTAGAAGAAGAGAACTCAAAATCCTTAGAAATTGATAAAATGGAAGCATCGATTACACTAAAAAAATGTATTCTAGTAATGACAAATTGCACCTATATTATTTTATTAATTGATGTTTAATGTCCAACAGAATGCAGTTCTGAAACTGATAGATTGCTGGATTGTTATCTCCCTTAATTTCTTTTTAATAAATTAAAAAACACCACTCTGCTCAAGACATCATTATAGGTACAGAGATGGCATTTGATTTATAATGTTTCTAAATAGATGGCACGGTGATGAATTACCACTTCAGAAGATTAGAAGATTATTGGGTTGTGGGCTCTCTTTCCTAGTTATTCACATTTAAAGGTATGATTCCAAGAAGAAATTCCTTGTAAATGTTGCTGCTTTTACAGGAAAGGTGATGTGTGATGATACTGGAAATCACGCTTATCTCCTTGTTGCCAGGGGCAAACAAGTAGTTTATTGGTCAGCCTCCACTGGAAACCTCACGAGGAAGTCGATTCCCTTGGGTAGGTGTCGCAGGGTAGTCCTTAATCTGGGCCAATATGATGTATTTGTGGCAAGGGAGGAATTGGAATTTAAAATGAGGATGATGCAAGGAGATGAGGAAGAATAAGAGATCAGGAGGTGTACACTGTTAACATTCAGCTTCCAAAAACCATTGAAGAAGTTTGCACCTATGTGCAGAAACGTGTGGGCATGTGTTTGTGTGTATAGGACTGAACAGGCACATAGGAAAAGAAACAGGTGGAAAGGACCTCAACCATCAGCTTTGGAAGTTTACTTTTAGAAATCTCATCTATTCCCAAAGTTTGTGTAAATATGTTCAATGACAGAGATTTCAAAGCTTCCTTAAGCAGTCCTTCCAGTGCTTGTGCTCACAAGAACGTGCTAGCACACATACAAAGATGTTATCTGTACATTTGCTGGAAATAAATATTTTCAACAAATCTAGTACTTGTTTTTTAAAATAGTTCTATTAAAACATTCATAAATTAAAAGACTGAACTCTATTTTTCAAGCCGGCAGTATTCTTTCTAAATGAATTTTTAATATCTCTAATGGCATGTTTTCCTATGGATTAATAAAACCACAACCGAGGGGAACCATTACTATCAACATGAGTCCTGGGCATCGGACAGCTAATTAATAGCAGATCGCTCTTCTCTCGATTACAGAGTTTTTAAATGTGAAGATCTCCATAATTGAATGTCATGCGGAATATTATGCAAAGCATCACACTTTTTTACAAGATCAGCAGGAGCTGAGTGCCATCGGAAGGGATGTGACAGTACAGAGCCTGAGAAGCTATAATGTTTACCCATCGAAAGTCTACAAATGCAAATCACAGTAGGACTCAAAATGGAGCCCTGGGGGAATCAGAGAATAACCGAAGCCCAGCTGGAATGAAAAATCCTCTGGAGCAACAAATTCAATATGCCAGGGTTGAAAAAAAATAAAATCTGATTCGAATGAAGCCTTGCAAGCAGATTGGCAAAAACAGTAGCAAAAGTTATGTTCAGAGATGAAAAACAGAATAATAAGGAGTGTTACCTTGATGAAAATGGAGACCTGAAACAACATTAATCTAATGGTGTTCTTGTGAATTAAAGCTAGGACACTGTCATCTTCAAAAACATGTGTGTTATCAAATACTTCAGTCTCCTGTTGCCCATGTAGAACTAAGCTTTCTGTGCATCTTCTTAATAAAATATGTGTAATATCCACTTACCAATCAGTTTCCAATTAAAATGCTATTTCCAAATAACATGATCCTGCTAACCGAATTTCCAAGCGAGCCCTTGGCATTCTACTTTCTGAGCAGTTCTGCTATCCATCAGTTGCTCTGCTGTCAGGTCTAGGGCTGTGCTGAGCAGATGGCCATGGATGCTGCTTGAATTCAGACTGTCAGTTTCTGCATAAGGAGAGGAGACAGGAATAAACATTTCCATCTAGAGCACACTTAAAATTCACCCACAAGATGTCACTGTTGCTCCAGAGAAATTTAACAGTTAGGGATTTTTCTGGGCATAAATTGCAACTGGGAGTGGGCTGTTGACTCCAGTGGGGTTGCAGAGAGGTTTGAGTGGTGGGTGCCACCATCTCATAGCTCCATCATCGTGCCAGTCCACTCACTGGCTTCACCACACTATGATGTCAGGGAGCTGTAACCAGCAGGGAACATCAGAAAATCTCACTGGAGGGACAGTGGGAAACTTCCCCACACTTACAACACCACCAGGTCTTTGGAGATATCGTGCAGGTGAGGCTCTTATTTATTTGGAGACAAGAAAGTCCCATGGTGCAGTCACAGGAACAAGGGGTGCCCCAGAGCCTTGATATTACCTGGACCATGCCCTCCACTTGAGGGCACACAGGCAAAGTCTGGACCCCATTCACATCAGCATGAGCTTTGATTACTGTTCCTCACTTTCCTGCCTACTACATGTGCCCTTATCTTTAAAGAGAACAATCAGCATGGAGAAACAGCAGCTATAGTAGCTGATATTTCTCTGTGTAAGACCTTCACAGAACTAACATAAAGAGAATCACAGCTTGAATAGAAGTCATTGGGTTTTAGGCCATGTGCTGTAATGGCACTCCTAGGTTTGCTATAAATCCCAGGCTCAAGCCAAAATTGCAGAATGAAATGGGTAACACTGTCTATGGTAGAGCAGTTCTCAGTACTCACACTTAACTCTGTTTTCATGTGAATGTATTGAAAAATTCTCCAGAACCACATCTGTGCCTGTGTCCAGATATATGTGCATTTACGGGGCACATGAAACTTCCACTAAATAAATTATGTGATCTCTTCTGGGCTAAGGAATCCCTGCAGCTTATTCATACCATGCCAATGAATCACCACTATGTCACGCTGGGAGCTGTACAGCAGAGATACAAGGCCCTCACTTAGTGTGGATGTGATAATCAAGTTGTTGACTCAATCAAGCTGCCAAGTGTCCCAGTCACATATCATGCCAGCTCTGGGCAAGATGGCAATTCTGTTGTCTTATACCAGGTTACAGCCATCGAGTATCCTCTGTACTCACGGAGGTGGCCGGAGGCTGCATCTCAGCCAGCACCTTGAGCATCTCTGCTACATTATGGGCAGGCAAGGGAAAGGAGGAGAAAATGACTGACAGCTGCCAGTCAGGAACTGCAGATGTGGTCAGCATTCAAGTGCATAAACGGAACTGGAATGGAGCTAATGGAGGAAGTATGTTTAGAGGTGAATGGTTTGCCTGGACAGATTAATGCTTGACTAATATTCATCTCCAGTTCCCAGAGCTCTTAACAGCCTCAGCCTCTCCCAGCGTTAAAGACAGAAGTACTGTTCAGACAAAGGGACCATTTCCTTCACTGTGCTGGAAAATATAGCCTATAAGGACTGCGAATACCTTTCTTCTTTCTTGTCTCCAGTCTCTGTGTTGTCTAACTGCTCACTTGGAAGTAGCCTCATTTATTTCAACCTGACTACAGTTGAGGCACAGAAGGGATGGCACTGATCCCATCTTCCCCTTGGTCCTGGTACAGGGCAATTTCCTGCACCCTTAGGACACATCAAAATAGCTGTCACAGCCCACCCCGTGTTCTTGACAGGTGCACGCAGCAAAAAGGCCAAATGAAAGAATAGAAAGCTAGGTTGCATTTAAAGGAAGCCATTATTTGTTAAATGGGAGAACAATCCAGTCAAAGACCACAGCAGAGGCTTGGGAGAGATGTGAGTAGATTCGGTATGTCTTCAGAAGGTGGTGCCGAAATCACCACCACGAATAAGGGTGTTCTTCCCTTACAGAAATCAAATCCACTCGTGATGGGTGCCTCTGGGAGAGTGGAGTGAATGGGAAGCCTCCTTTTTTATTTCCTCAAATGTGGAACAATGGGGTTACTGCATTTGAATATATTAGGTTATCATTGCTGTACACTAAAGACACACTAAATAGTGAGCTTTCCTGGAAGTTGGGCCTGCTATATTCATGAAACACAAAAGCTACTGAACAATTACCTCAAAGACATGGTAACCTTACCTTCCACTTTTTTAAAAGAAAGAATGACCTGTGGATATCGCAGCATGAATTGCCTTTCTCCCATTCATCATCCAGGGGAAGTCTTTACCCATCACGTTACAGAATCATTCCACAGTATTTCAGAGTTCATTTGCCCCCAGGTGCTCTCCACCGTGCTTGATATTAATTAGCTCTGATAGTTAACATTTACTGAAAGGTACTGTAATAACCCTCCAAGCCATAGGGAAAGGAACTAATACCTCAGGTAAACAAAAAGGGCTTCTCCCAGTGGAAAAACAGCTACACAATATGTGAAACAGTGATTTCAGCATGAGCTGACTGCTCTGCAATAGCACTGACCCAGAGAGAACAGTGGGTATCTGAAAGAAGCAGGAGCCACCAACTCCCTCACAATGGGCTGAGATCTGACACAGGAGACAAAGCAAAACAATCTGATGGCCATTCTGTGTAACTGCCTCTTTGTATAACTCTCCAAGTGTTAGAGACATCCTAAATCTGAATAGAAATATTTTTACTATGTCCAACTTGTAGCAATATAGCTGAGAAACGCCTCAGTGCCAGGCTTTCCCTAACCACAGTGGCGGTCCCCTTGTAGAAATAAATAAAAATCAAGTTAATTGCATGGCTCTTTATTTTCTCCAAATCTCTTGCATTTACTTATTCTTTCATCAAAACGTTTCCCAGCCCCTTTACCTTCTTTGTATTTATGTCTGTTGAGATTACTTGCTCTAGGGAATCTGAGAGGGATTGAAGAGGAAAAAGGCTCTACATTTGTTTCTGTGAGTTTAAGTATGTCTATTCTAATAGTCACGGCTAAAATCTGTCCAGGACACTGTCTCTGATGACAGATAATATCAAAGTGTAGGGACTTAGATCAAACACATTCACATTTCTCTTCTGTGCTTGCCCCATTTCTAGCAGCATGAGGCCGAGGGATTTCATAAAGCAAAGATGTGATCTTTGAATTTAGGAAATGAGGAAATGGATATTTCCTTCATGTATTTATCTGATCCCTTTTTCACCCTTATGAAAAATGTGTGGTATCAGCAACTCTTTTGTGACATTAATTTCCAGCTTAAGTGCATGTCGTGTCAAGAAGTCGTCCTTAGCTTCATTTGCTTGTCCTTTCTCAGAAAGGACAGGAGCTTGGGCTCCTTCCTCCACTTTGGGCACCCTCTAGTTCTTTTAATTAGGAGCTTATAGGGCATAGAGGGAAACACATTGGACATGGTGTTCCCACTTCAGCTATAGCAAGAGGGAAAAGTGAGAGCAAGAGGCCTGGTGACACCAGGTTCCTGATCGCAGGAATTCAGCAGGCATGGAAATATGTGGAGGAGTCAGTGTGTTAAGAGTTGGAGATGAAGGAAAGGAGTAAACCCTCTGAATTATCATCTTGTCTGTCACTTCTTTAGTTCTGTTGGTGGTAGATAAAACAAGACAAAGTTAGTAATTCAGGTGGTAGAGGAAAAAAGAGCAATAGGCCTCCTTATAAACAATTCATTCAGCAGAGCTACTAAAGGGTTTGCTGATAACCATTTTAAAGAAGTTTATGATGATGTGATTTTTAAATTGTTACTAATGACCTACAACGTCTTTGCATGAGTGTACATATTACTTATAGAGCAGATGGAGCTTAATTCCAGGTATGAAATGGGTAATTGATGCGTAGTACTAAGGTATGAAGTCGCAATTTATCCTGGCTTAAGCATCACAAACTGAGAACAGTACACTAAGGTGTTTTTTAAAGAGGTAATTCCCCTTGGATTTTGTTGACTGCACTTTCCTGAATTGAAAAGCACACTTCATTATCATCCTACCAATATTCACCCATATTTAAGTACCTGAAGAAGAAGTTTCCTAAGCTTAAGTAACTTTAACCTACTTAGATACTGACTTAGTTTCACTAAGTGTTGTGAAAATGGGTTTATTCTGTTGGTGATAGATAGCATAAGCCACAGTTGTTAATTCTCGCAATGCAGGGCAGAAAAAAACCAATGGACTAGTGTTTATAAACAATAAATTATTGTGAAATGGGTAGGCTATTTAGTGGCATCATATAACCCGCCCTGAAATGCTTATAGTCGGTGTGGTTCTGTTCAGCTTTGTTCCTTGCTGTCTGAAAGGTGCAGAGAAAATACTTGATTTATGGCCCATGGAAATGTGAGTGGAGATTAACATAATAGGAACATATTCAACTCTTCCAGTCTACTATTAATCGACTTGGAAGCATTATGTTGATCAGAGGTGTGACTTAAAATTGGTATACATGTTTTCCCATCACTTTTAACGCCTTACATTCTATTCTAATATTCATAACAAAACCAAATAAACTGAAGAGCAAACCAACAACAACTAGTCACATCAGCTAGCTGCTTCTGACTAAGTGGTACCAGATTATGAATAATGCCTCTCTCTGCTTTAACTCCAACAGTCCCAGTTATGATGGAAGACTCCATGCAGAGGCACTAAGTCCCACAGTTTTACCCTTAGCCACTGATGTGTGATCAAGGTACCATTTTAGGCTCCTTGAGCGATCGCTGCCCCTAAACCAAATGCAGCAAACCACAATTCAGAGTCACAGTATCCAAAAGTCACTTCATACCATACTGACTGTAATTGGTGGCTCCAGAGTATGCAGGCTCTCCTTACACAGCTCAGTGCTGTGCAAGTCAGACCATATTTATTTATTTTTAAAAGCCCTCTAACACTGGCATCATTTGTCTGTGGAATTTTGTCATTCACTTAATGCAGCAAGGGGTGTCTTACTGGAGTCTCAAAAAGCAGGCCCCTGCTGTTCTGCGGTGTGCCTCACACTCTTCTATGAGGCAAAGCATGTGCTGTCATCCTCTGTCTTGATTTGCTTTCTGGACCTAACCAGTATTTCGTGGTATGTTATTTATTTTGCTTAAACAGCAAGTAACCACAGTTCAGAAATGAAGGTATCACAAATTATTCTAGGAGTGTCTATAATGAATTAAAAAACATTATTGTTCCCAATTCCTTATATGTGATATCCAGAAACGCATTACAAACTGGCAATACAAAATCCTGACCCTTGGTAGAAACTAATGACTCCCAGTTATTTTCTCTGCCCAGTATTATTAAAAATGGATATTCTGAAGAACAAACAACTGTGATTTCAATGTAATGATGCTTGAAAGATGCCTAAGATTATCCAGCTGAAAGTGAACTTTCAATCGCCTTAAAGTAATAGTGCCACATGAGGTCAAAGCTGCTGTCAAATGCAGAATTCTCAGTGACTTCAATGTTTGTAATTTCTGATAGGATAACTGAACTCTGTTCAAATAGATTGGGGGTTACATTGAGATTAATTTACCTCACAGTGTTCAGAAAAATGACAGTTTTCAGCATGGGAGACACATGTATATTATTTTTCTGCTAACTTGGGGTTAATTTCAATAATAGAGGATGCACGTCACAGAGGCTTTTGCAGCACTATGGCAGTGCAGCGTAAGCAGCTCAGAATACATGGGACCAAGTTCATCTAACATCCAAAATCAAATTAACGAGCCACGTTAAGAATCACACCTTATTAATTCATGGTGCATTTCACATCTCTGTGGGGATCTCTGCTATACTACAGGGCAAGTGCTGCTTGGGACCATGGCAGTGCCTTGAAAGGACATGAGGAGGAAGAGGAGGAAGCAGCAGCTCTTAGCAAGGGTTGCACTGTGCTTCTCTTCACTTGGATTAAGGAAACCACATGATAGTTGAAAGAGTTATTGTAGACAACTAACCCACCCTAATTTTTGGTTTTGGTGGGGTTTTTTGTTTGTTTTTGGTTTTTTTTTCCTATAGTTTTGCAAAAATTAGTTTTAGATTTAAATTTATGTCAGCTTGCAGTCCAAGCTTACTATTAGAGCTGGTTTATATTCCAGTTACTCAAAACCCACACGGACAGCAGGTTACTGAGTTGTAGCTGAGACACTGAAGTCTCACCTACAGCTCTTGATTGTGTTCTGTGTTAGTAACACAGATATTGCTCATGACTCTCTTTATAACACAGAAACAAATAGGGAAAGAACTCTCTCATTAAGACAGTGCTGAGCTGTCTCAGCAGATTAGAAAAGTCAGGCCCAGTTGTCACCTCAATATCCAGGTTTTTGACTTGACACCATAATTGTCACAAAGGGGTGTAAAGGGAATTTGTGCTTTTCTTCTGTTTGTCAGAAAGATTTACATGAACAAGGTATTTAATCATCTCCTTTATTTGAGCTGGCCCAGCAGAAATCTTGCACATATACCTAAACTGGAATTGTGTTGCAAATTGGGCTACTTGAAAAAACCTCAACCCAGGTAAATCTCAGGAGATTCAAAAATCAGCAGAATTTCAGCTTTAGCCTGGAACAGAAAAAAACAGGTACCCTAGCTTTCATTTGAAGTTTCAGCACTTGCTAACTATTTTACTTGGGATGCTCCTAAACAATCTGAAGCCTCAAATAACACTATTACCAGGGCAATAAAATGGAATTTTTGTAGATTGTTTAGGATCCCCAGAGAATACATGGCAGAGGGAAGGGGGGTGAAGCCTGGCGAATTGAGGTATAAAGTGAAATTGGAATTGAGGCAGTTAGGGAACATTGCTGAGCTGAATGGCAGTTCAAAGAACCCTCACTAAGTGATGTATAAAAACTTCATTACAGTTTTATTTTAGGCTTGGCTGCACAAAGAAGTATGTGCTAATAAACTGAATCATCAAAAATAAATTGTTTCTATGTTCATTTCTTTTGAATTAATATCTGTAAGCTCAGTTTCATCACATTCACTTAAGCTTGTGTTCTGATGTTACACATGACAACTTGTTTTGAGGAACTGTATGCTGTTTGTAGAATTGGGCTGCTTGGTTTTCTGCAATGAAAATGTGGGGTTTTTTTCCCAGAATGGCAGTTATCTTCAATGACAGTTTTTAATTAGGGACAACACTTTATGTACAGAAGAGTGTACAGTGTTCAGTATTAAAACTGCAGGGGGAAATTTTGAAAGGACACTAAGGAATCTAGACACACAATGCCATTAGCTGAAATATCAAAGAACATTGCTGAATTCCCTTAGAAAGAACAAAAATTTACTGGCTTTTGTTATTTACTCTTTGGTAATGGATAGAGGATGCAGCTAAGGCCAGCTGTGTTTAACCATCTCTCTTACAGCCAAAAAGAGAGGACAAGATGAACACCATAAACTGGAAGATATTCTAGCATCTTCTGCATCTACAACCTAGAGGCAAGAGTTACTGCTCTCATTAGGTGAGACGGGAAGGAAGGCACTTTCCTCCTCATCCTTCTCTTTCACTGCACTGTGCAGTCAGCAAATTGCACAAGAGCTGTCACAGAAGGTGTGTAGGCTCTGTTTTGAACCCCCGCAGGACCCAGCCCTCCGTGCCAGCTGGCCCCACATAACATACCTTCCAAGGCAACCTGGAGGAGACAGAAATGGTAAAGCCATGTTGGCTTTATGGCTCCACCTGCTTCAGCTGAATAAATCCAAATTGCAGTTGCAGATGATGAACTTTATCANAGATCATGAACTTTATCAAAGCAATACATTTTTCCCGGTCAAGGACGGTTATAAGCAGCTTTTTGTTCCAATTTCATAGCAGGTTAAACAAGCGATAGCTATTACAAATGCTTCTGTAAAACAAAACCAAACAAGTAAAAATCAACAATAGTTTTAGCAGAGAGGAAAAACCCACGTTCATTTCATCTCTCATGCAAAGGAATTAAAATATTTAAGTGCTATCTTCAGATGAAAGCTTGTTATTTCTCTTTCAGAGTGGAAACATACTAGTGATCCTAACAACATGACTGGGCTTTTATTGGCTACATATTTTAATCTAATAGAAGTATTATCTCTCTTCACAACCCCTACCTCTTTACAGCCTCACACCAGTGTGTATGCAATAGTATTCTCACTAATTACAGCACACAACCCTTGGAGTGAGAAGCAGCTTTCTGAAATTACTGGTTTCTAAAGTCAGTGGCATTAGAGCCTTTGGTCAACAATACTTTGTGATTGAAATTTCATGTAGTTAGCAATGTTGAGACTATATAGTAAAGGCTGAAGGTGGTGGCCCTATGTTGCCCATCTAACCCCACCAGTGAGATCCAAGCATGCCTGTGTTCGAGGCTGTTGATGAGGAAAATAAACTAGGCACGTATGCATAAATGGTCCACCGTGGCAGTGCAGTATTAGACTTGGCTGAACTGGAAAAAAAAGGTGCCTTCAGTACATTTCTATGATAAATATCTCCCTTAGACTGCTGCAATTATCAGCGGGCTTGATTAAGGGATTGGTTTGAATGCAAACAGCATAATTAACCCAGGAGAAAAGATGAATGGATATGGCCAACGCAGCCTTTAAATAAGTGTATTACAAATAGATGGTAGCACAGGGAAATGTCACCAGTCACAATTTATTATTTTGCCATTCTCCCTCAAATGAAAAAAAGATTTGCTTTTGTGTGTACAGCGTATATACAATTCTCCTGCATATCATGCCTTTTCACAGTCTTCAAAAGTTTTAAATGGGTCACTTTATTTAGGACATCCATAAAGTCATGATNCTGCAATTATCAGCGGGCTTGATTAAGGGATTGGTTTGAATGCAAACAGCATAATTAACCCAGGAGAAAAGATGAATGGATATGGCCAACGCAGCCTTTAAATAAGTGTATTACAAATAGATGGTAGCACAGGGAAATGTCACCAGTCACAATTTATTATTTTGCCATTCTCCCTCAAATGAAAAAAAGATTTGCTTTTGTGTGTACAGCGTATATACAATTCTCCTGCATATCATGCCTTTTCACAGTCTTCAAAAGTTTTAAATGGGTCACTTTATTTAGGACATCCATAAAGTCATGATATGTATTAGTTGGGACATAAAAAAAAATTGTAATGAACATTTAGCCAGAAGCCATTTTATAAACAACAATAAACAGGAGGATTATTGGAATAATACTTCAGCTTGTTGTCACTTTCTACTGAGGGGGCAAAAATGAAACAAAGAGCTGAAACTTTCTGAACTACAGACATCTGATTTCTGAAGCATTCAAAGGGTATTAAGCTTTCCACACAGTGTATTTATCAAGTATCTGGGACATCTATAATTTTATTTACAACAGTTTCATCCCTGTACGGACTTAAACTAATAGCAATTAGTATTTATTTTCTGCTTTTCATCTTCATATTGCCCTACACATAAAATCTAGCACAACTTCTTAAAGCTTTGTGAGACCGGAAAGTGAGTCTTTTTTGGTTATGTCCCATCTTATAGATGGAGAAACTTAAATGTGAGGAAAACACTTATGGAATTCAAGCTCAATTTATCTAAGCAGTATCAGGCTTAGGTCTAGCTGGTTCCCACTGATGGATTACATGGAGAAGACCTTGTCCTCCAGACCTCTGCCCTGAAGCACCTCACTTAGCTCTTGGGACTGAAATGTCCCGAGGTCCAATTTTCAGTTTATGTTCACATTACTCCCTTGCCTCAATATACCTGACAGGGCTGTGTTTCAGGAGAAGGCCTCTGATAGTCTGCTTTGAAGCTGAACCAGAAACCAAGTTGTTAATTTGGATGCCTGCTCCTCTTGTGAGCAAGTGAAGGGATGGGCCCAGAAGCATGGGAAACCACACCTGGTGTGAAAAGGACGGGGCTGGCTCCAAAATGTGAAATTTTCAAAAACAAATTTCAGAAGAATATAAATGGAAGTGTTTTTCAGCTACATAGCATAAACATCATGTGGTCAGCCTAAAAATATGTCATGTCCACTTCCACACTTTGGAGGGATTACAACTTGAAAATTAATTCCTTGCTGTAACCTGGCAACTTTAACTAGCTTTTGAATCACTGCTAGTATTTTGGAGACTTCAGATGGTTGTCCACAAATATTCACTCTTATGCATCTCAATGAAGGCACAGTCTCAAGAATAAAAATTGCAACAAGAAGTACACCGTGAAGAGAGTTACTAAACAAAAGAAATTACAGTATCTCTTGTTTTTAAGAACACCTCACAAAGGCTAGCCTCTAACCTATTCTCCTAAGTAAACTAAATGATGAATTTGGTTAATGTACAGAAGAATAACTAAGCTAATACAATTACTGAAATGACAACATCTATCTTGCATCCTAAAATTGCTGCTGATGGATGAGTGACACTCTCTGAAAGGTAAGGAGATTAATAGCATTGCTTTCATTTGTCCTAGAGCACTAGGGTAGTCTGCTCATTTCCCACTATGCACTGATCTACTCTTCAAGATAATACTGCATAGATTTGCATTTTTCTCATCTCAAACTCAAATAACTCCTATAATCACAAAGGAAATAAATTATTTTTTTTTACACAAAAGAAACGGGGTTCTCTGCATTACCTTGAAGTTGATCAAGTGCCATGGAAAATAGATTCTTCTCTCTTTGCATCATGGGTGCTTGGTATATAATGGTACTGTTTCCATTTCTGGTGCAAGGACTCACTCCATTCTTAGCATCACTTAATCCATCGCCTTTACATACTGAAAGATAAATCTTTAAACCACTGCGATTTTAGTCTTTATTAAAACCAGAATGAGATTTAGGGGGAAAAAAAAAAAGGCACTTCAAAAGCAAAAAGCTCTCAAAACTGACACCTCATACTTAGGAATTCTTTTTCCTTGCTGTTGCCTCAACTCTGCACACTTACTAGAAACGATGCAATTATAGGCTAAAGGCATCTTTAATCTACTTAAAAATAATTCAGACAGATAGCTGTCTGTGCTGCTTGGCACCCCACAAACACTTGTGAAGTTGAAGTAACTTCCAGTAACCCGGAGCAATTACTTGCCCCCAGCCCAGCGAGTGAGTGCAGGGTGCCACCCAGCAACTCCACGAGCAACAAGAAAATGCACGAGATGAAATCTGAATCCATCTCTGGTTTGGAGGGGAACGTATTCTCTCCTCTGACTGGATGGATGCATTATTGGGAAAGCTAGGATGAAATATTTTGGAAAGATTGTCTTCCATTTTTGACCCTTAAGCATGGGTAAAGTCACAGATTTATAAGTTTTTACTATTAGGTATTGCCAAATTTACTTCTTATTAACCAATAATTTAGTCAGTCTGAAAGGTTCAATCTGTTTATGGCATTTTCAGCCCAAAAGAAAAATCACGTGACTAATACTGAATGCAAGTTTAAACAACATCAGTCACACAGTAACCTGAAAGGACAGGAAAAGACTTTTCACACTATAAAATGGCTACTTTAAGAGCATGCTAGAAAATATTCACACTGTTTAGAAACTAAATTACAGGCACTGAAGTAATGCAATTCTTCACTTGAACAAGAAGCACAGCTCTCCAGGTATAATTATTATATAAAAAAGATAGAAATAGAAGTTATTTTGAAAGAATGTCTCATCTCAAATTTCATATACAGATGTGAGTTATGAAAATGTGGTAAATGGTACTAAGAATCCTCATGCATCCCAAGATGGTGGTAATCAGGCTACATGTTTTGAATACCTGAATTTCTACTGAGATTCAGAGAGGAGATAAAGAGATGTGAGTAGGCAATACAGCAAAATAAATTAAGCTTATAACAAAATACATTTTGCTTTTATACAACGGTCTGCAGAATTTTTCCATCTTTAAAACAGAAAAGCAGAAACAATTCTATCCTGAAAAAGGTGGGGGGAAAAAAAAATTCATTTATGAAAGTTCATTAAGTCAAATTGGTCAGTACAAGGTTTGTGTCAATTAAATGAATTAATGTCAGCCCATAATTCCCTTGCTTGTATTTACCAAACCTGCCTTGTCCAGTGAGTCCCCAGTTTCAAAAAACTCCATTTGCCAGCCAGTCATAGTTACTGAAGTGCCCTTCGGATGTGTAAACAAAGTGTACAACGACAGCCAAGTCTGTTCCTTGTGAGTAACCACTGAAAATAAAAAGTGTGGCTCTGTTAACGTACCCAGTGATGAGAGGGAGTGACAACATAGTAATATAGTCTCCAAAAACTAGGCTGAAAGAAATATCTTTTCTACTGTATAGTATGGTTAGGTATTAACTGAAGTATCAACTGGAATCTAGAACTTTCCCTTGTCTCCGTAGATCCCTCCAACTACAGTCATTAATTCTCACTGTTCTAATAAATATTCACATATTCTATATAATCTGGAGTGGACTCATCTAAAACAGAAAAAACCCTTGCCATTATTACCTGTAATTATTTCAGCAGAGGCTTCCTCAGTTTTTTGTAAGGAAAGAAAAACCCAAGCACTTCAATAAAAATACTGGGGTATGTTCTGAGGTTTGTGAGTACTCGATATAGTCATTGATTTAATGAGATCTATAATTAAATCAGCCATCAATAGTCTGTAGAGTTACGGATTAGCTGCTAGCGTGCAGATATATTTCTAAGACAACACTGCTCTTTGTAGAGCAGCTGTGTCCTAACATGGTAGGAGGGGACAGAAAAGATGAGAAAAATCAAACTCCCATCACTTGTATGCTGTATAGTGCTGTATAGTATCCTACTGCCCACCTAAATAAATCATCAAAATAAAAAGTACAGGAACCCCTAAGTGGACTAGTTAAGCAGCCATTTAAAAGAAATTCAGCTTGAAGCACTTAATGTTGATTTCTCAAGCCAGAGCCCTTGATTGTTATGATTAATACAGCTCTGCCCAGGTTTCTCAGGCCATTTACTACCATGTAACGGGGATAAAACTGAGCAAGGAGAAAGCAAATCACGGTGGTACAAACACTTTACAGCATAAAGCTATGCAGAAAGAGGTCAACTCACCACCCTTCATGCAACATCTAGCAGCAATACCAGCTCAATACCCAAGAGCAGCTGAAAAATATGGATACCCTGAACAATTTCATTGCCTTGAGCTAAGCTACATGAAATCAAATGCAATTCAAACACAAGGAGCTGAGAAATTTTGGAAATGTAGAGGTTTTACTTTCTGATCTAGCTCAGCCTGAAAAGGTACACAAGAATTGTTTAATCACCATCTGCCCTCGGTTATGCTTGTACTAGGACAGACCTGCTTAGCCTGAGGATTCTCACCTGCACTGCACTTTCCTATTCTCTTATTGTGGGTTTGGTGTTTCATTACAAAGGTGAACCCTGCAATTACTGTATCTTGGATGCACCCAGCTTCCTCTTCAGATTGCTGTTTATTTGCTTGCTTTTTTCTCTTCACTTTTTTTTTCTCTTTTTGCCTCCTTCGATCATTGAAGACTCAGAGTTTAAAGTATAAAATATTTATTATGTGCATATTCAGAAGAATAAACTAAAGATGCTTTGGGGCTAGAGTTGCTGGCTACTCTTGAATAATGCCAGTCATGTTTTTAACTGAAACACTTCATGTATGGAAGCAGCCAATACCCAGGTGCTCTGCTCCTGCAAGTATTTTATCCCATTTGGATCTCTAGTTGCCCTAAACAGGCTTAATTTACTTTACATTACCTTTCATCTCCCTCATTTTCCAATGTGTTTCAGATAAATATAAATAATACAGAGTATGAGATAAATGCACACAGGCAAAGTTGACAGCTGTCAAGCTTACCACCACCAACGTACATTAATGTTCTACATCTCTTCATCCATCTTTTTTATGCATTAGTCTTGATAACTGACTTTTGTAGTAAATGTGTTAAGAATGGATCTGAAAAGGCCACTGCAGGGGAAAAAAAGAAAGAAATAGTCAAGTGCAAAACAACTTTTTCAAACCTTCTATTCCACATTTAAATTAGGCTTCCAATTAAAAAGGGCAACAATTTTAAAACAGAGAATCCAAAATGTACTAATATCCCCTGCTAAGCTCTTAGTTGAAACACCAGCCTAATGCTTTCATTAACAATATGAGTGACATTTGTTATAATAGTGATAAAGCCTTATAATTACTAAGGAGAGCTTTATAAATAGGTGAGATGCCTTGAAAAATGTGGCATTTAATGACAGGGTGCTCCCACAACGAGGTTGTAGATATAGTTGGATAGTTCAGAAACCCAGATTTGGATCTGGAGCTGATCTATCACACTTCAATCTTACTTAACAATGTCAAAAGTATTCAGAGAGATAGATTAGGCTGTTCTAAAACTGAGCAGATTACACACTTCTAGGATTCTCTGTGTGTGTGCAGATGGAGTATTACTAATAAATTGAGTTTTCTCTGCCACTCTGTCCATCACAAACACCCATTTGTGTGTCACCTATCTAAAGGGAAGTGTAATGCACCAAGAATCAGGCAAGCAAGGAGGACATAAGTATCTTGCCAACACACGGTAAAGCAGGGACTTGAAATTGCACTCTCTGTGGTTGCTCAGCCCCTTGTGTGTCCCCCAGGAGTGAGGGTGGCTCTGCCACATCCCCTGCCCTGAGCAGCAGATGCGGAACAAGAAGGCAGGTGGAGCTTTCAGGAGGCGAGGGAGGTCCCCTCTTCCAGGGACCAAGGTTGGTGGTCCATTGTGATGGAAAAAGGCAGCTAGGAGGGTGGTAGGTGTTCAGACCCCACTGATTTGGAAACAGAAAAAGCCCCTAGGGAAGGAGCAACTCCTGAAGTCTCTCATAGGACCCTGCCCTCAGCATCCCACTCACCTTCTCCTTTACACAGGCTTCCAAGTCCATTGACCCTGCTGCAAACTTCTAATTCTGCTCAAAATACTTTAAAATCTCCTCGACTTGGCTCCCATGAACCCCTGGGATGCTACCAACCTCTGGCTGCCACACCTAAATTCTTGCTGGTAACTCAGTGCTCTGCTGCTGTCACCGGCCTGGTAAAACTGAAACCCAGAGAGTTCACGGGGCGATACTACCATTATTTATCATGCTGCTGGGAAATCTTGCTAGTCACTCACAGGTATACTTCTTTTCCTTCATGTTCACTTTCCTTCTCTTTACAATGCTTCTTGTTTATTTAAATATATCCCTGCACACTCCTCAGACACCTTTGGGGGACAGCTTACTGAACTTAATGGACTGTGGTGTGACTTCAGTGGGAGCTTGTATATGTCATGGTTGTCAAACCAGTGCCTCTCCCACATATTTCACAGGCAAATATTTTTCATTGGGTCAGTGTAGTTAATTGAGGCAGAATTTACATTGACTCTCATGTGCATTACGGTTTCATACACATTTACTGGGCCAAAATGGGCACTGACATTATTGGAACAGATGCTGTTAGGGGCTCGGGTCTTGGTGTAGAAGTATATCCATCCACTAATGAGCTCCATCTCTGTTTCAACTGCTCTTTGAGGAACAAAACTGGGAAAAATGTGGAGGTAAACAGGTGACTTGCAAAGAGAACCTATTTTTTTAAATCGTTTTGACAGTTCCACAGAAATACTTCCCGAGTCTCTACCTGTGCTTACTAATCACATATTCAATATCACCCTTCATGATGGCCCAGTGGAAGCATTTGTCAATGAAGCTGTTTCTATTCATATGTTTTTCAAATGTTTATGGCACTTTCATTTGTACTGGACATGACATGATGTTAGTGCAGCATTTTTCTTCCTTACAGCTTTGTGATATTATTAGTGACAAGAAGAAAGGCACGCTGTGTGCATAGTAACAGCTTTTCAAAGGCAAATAACCCAGCTGCTGTGCTTGATTTTTATTTCATAAAGGGCACCAGTTAATGGTTAATTATAAAACAAAAATAATGCAAGACAGCCCAAAGCATCTGCCTTTTCCAAAGCTGTTACAGTAAAGGGAAAATGTCTTCCCACTGTGAACTGCGTTAGGCAGAAGCAGTGGTGACTGCATCTTCCAAGTAACCTGGACTGAAGGTCATGGCTGACTTCCCTAGTGTTCCTCCTTCCCCAGCTCTCCCCATATTCTCCACTTGAACCTCTAGAAGCTGCAAATGTATAAAAAGCCACCCCAGTTTCCTAAAGCTATAGGCTCTTTTATAGTTAAGTAGTTTAAAGATTTTTAGAACCATTATAATCTTTAGATACACAAAATGTGTCTTCACAGAACCCCAGCTACAGAGTTAAGGCTTTTCGTCAGTTAAAGACCCACATCCCTACAGTTAACATTACATGCTTGTCCTGTCTCTCTGCCCCACTGGCCAGTCCCCTGACAGTTGCCTTTAAGTGAGATGAGACCTTTCACATGTAAGATCACAAAATTCTGTGCTCAGCTTTCACAGACTCTTTTTAATGGCTTCAGAAAATTCCCTTCTCTACCCCTTTGTCTTCCTCACCTAAGAGACTGGAATATGGATTCCTGAAGAGACATCCTGGAGAGACATAGCCAAAAGCATCTTTGAAATCCTACACCTGGAAATGGGACTAAAGAACAGAGTTTTATCAAATCTTTTCTCATTTATTCTATTTTGCCAGCAGATTATTACCCTAAAAACTGCCAGTCCTATTTTAAAAGCATGCTGTTGCACAACGCCTTAAGCTGCCACATAAAACAAGCTTACCAACTGAAAAAGATGATTCATGGATACTGCACAGGTCATTTCTGATGAGCCAGGTAACCATATTAATTAAACTAGAAGAAAAAAAAAAAGAAGACAGAATAAAAAGTAATAAATATAGCTCAGTGGTGAATGGCATAAAGAAGCAGTTATATCCAGAAGAAAATATGTCAGAAAGAAAATAACCTTATGCCACACTTCAGATGTGAAGCAAAGCAGTATTTCTTTTTAATGACAAGAATGAAGCAATGCAATGAGATTTACCTTGAGTAGTAAGTATTAGCTATCATCACCAAATGGCTTCAGGTAAATAGTTCAATATAGAATCAACTTTTTTTTTTTTTATTTGATTTTGCATCTAACTGTGTGAAACAGCTTGAAATAACCAGAAATTTCTGCAGGATATTAATTCAGTGTGTTACCTATGGGAGTCACAGCTGCTTACTGCAGTGAAACTGTTTCTTTAGTATGTCTGAATAGTGATCATTAGTCTGATATACAATGAGATGAAATTACCTGGATTCATCTCTTGTTCCAAGTGGCTTCCAGCTCCACCGGCGCCAGCGGGTGGCCGCTGGCTCCATTTGGGCACAGCCCCTGAGGGTACCTGGGGCTGGTACGTAAGGCATGGGTCCATCATCCTTCAAAAGCAGCCTGATGATGTACTGCAGAGCATATTCCCTGATGTTGGATGCCTGGGTTTGGGCAAATTAACCTAGCTCTCCATCTTTTTGACACCACTGAAGCTACTGGGTAGCATCTTTGCTATCATCTTGCCAGTTAGCTGGGAGCTATTTCAGTGTTTGGAAAGCCAGTATCTTTTTTTAGCCATCTTATTCTGTTGCTTTCTCTTTTTATTCCTGATCTAAAGACCATAGAAATCACACCATGGTGGTTTGAGTTTTTTTCTGGGGGGTGCTGCAACCTAATTATATTTTCTCTAATGAAATGTTATTTGCCAGTATCACTGTGAGTTAAGTACACAGCAAAATCAATCCCAAGTTCTTTAAGTTCCTGAAGAACTTTTGCTTCTATTCTTAAGGCAGTTTTCAACTAACTACTGCAACATATTAGTGAAGCGAATGGTTTTGCAGGCTTCAGGGATGAATGAGATCTATCTACAGACAGCAAAAGCCTTTACAGTTAACTCTTTAACTATCATTAAACTGCTTTAGAAAGAATATAAAAAACTTGTACCACAGATCTGGAGTGTGGGTAACAAAAGGTTTGAAAGAAATTCATCCCCTTGAAAGGTGAACCTGTAATTGCCTACTGCAGAATTCCTGTAGCTCTTCCCAAAACAGCTAATTCTAGTGGATCTTGTAGCCTAAGGTCAGTCACTGAGCTCATCATCTTGCTCAGGCGTATTTCCTTCTGCTGTATTTGCAGCCTGCTCATTTTCTTTGTCTGCTGACTTGCATGTTCACTTTTTGTCTTTTGCTTTGATAGTTTTCTGAAGAGCAGACTTCCATATTTCATTATTTCTAATATTAAATAAAACGATAATATTTAGGCCAGAAAAATACAAGTTAAAGGAATAATTTCCAATGTAATTTATTGATATCCTTCCCAAAGTGAGGTTATACTAACTAATCATTAAGGATAAAGCTAAATTTATATTTGATATAGCTATCATATTTTAAAGCTATGAGAAATAAATTTTACTTCTGACATTTTTTTTTCCTCATCTTAATATTTTGTAGATGGTTCATTACTTGCAGCTTAAGCCTTTATTTTGGTTTTCTTTCTTTTATTCATCTCCTTTGGAGTAGCCTACATGAACTGTGGGTACATTACATGGTGGCATCTCTTCAGCCCCTGCAGATGCCAACGAGGCTGTGGCCACTTTCTGGGCCTGAGCCAATTTCTTGGCACAGCATTGCACTGGGCCATGAAGAGGTGCCCTATGAAACTCTTATCTATTCAGTGAGTTTTTTGGATGATGTTCTTTCTGCCTTTGTTAGGTAGCTCCAAAGTTGATACTGACTCTGGATCGAAAAGTTGTTTGACCACAATAAAGCATTTATGTGTTAGACTAAAGCAGAGAATAAAATCAAATCTAAAACCTTTTACGCCATAACATCTTCAGTCTGCAAACCTGAGTAGTCCTATTCACAGAATACAGAGAGTTTTTAATCTTCTACACAATGAACACAATAACAAGCATTCTTAATATTATTTACAGGCAGATAGGTTTGGGACGGTGCACTTGATCTTGCCTTGTCACGGACGAGTTCATCCTGGAAATCATTCAGCAGTTATGATTATTTCTTCATTATGAGGTTCCCTCCTCAGTCTTTGTTTTTTGCTCAGACTCTCCAGTGGCTGTAACAAAGATTGAACATGGCTTACCATTTTAAAGAGAAAACCAAAATCTGTACACGCTTTGAGTTTTCCCCAACACTCAGTTAATTCTAGCAATACTGATCAGCATTTGAAGTGGTCTTCAAAACAAAACTGCATTTCTTTTCAAGTTACATTAATATTGGATAGACTTGCAAAACTTGTTACTGATGCTATTCTCTTTTATGTGCCTTTGATTTTAATGTGCAGCTTGAATAACAGAGCAGCAGCTTGCCCGGTCTCTCTTCTCTGTCACAGTGGAGTTAAAAGTGCTAGGAACATGATGACACATCCTAGACAAAGAGGACAGGTGGGATTTGTGGTGGCTTCATAGAACCCTGATGAAAGAGGAAATAGGAGGAATGGGCAGTGAGGGATATACACATTTTGGAATGGGGCAAAAGGGGGAAAGGGCATGTCCAGAGGAATCCTGGAGTTGAGCAAAAATGAAAGCCCCAACAGAGCTTTAAACATGGAAGAGAAAAGACCCACAGGAAAAAAAGCAGCTGAGACAGAGCCCTCAGCAGCCATAGCATCATAAACACAAGGGTGTGCATCTGTGGATCAGGGCAACATGCAACTGCCCTGTCCCATGGTCTCAGTCTCATAGTGAACACCATCACTACATCACATAAAGTAAAAAAATCACGTTTCCAAAGCTGTTCTTTGGGCACCTCAAATTACCAGAGTTCTCTCACAGATGAGTATTAAACTTTTACCCACTACCAGACGTTTGCCACATGTCTCATGAAACTAGTAAATCTAAGCTCCCTCTTCAAATTCAGCTTCCAGAGAATTGAACATCCTGTTACAAGTCACTGGGGCCCACTTCTTAATTAAAAAATGAGAACAAAAGTTATGGCTAGCCAGTGTGTCCCAGCTCTCCCCATCCATGCTACTGAGGTAGTCCTGCCCTGCCCACCACTGGCCGCAACGCTGAACTTGGCTGCAAGTGATACTTGTATTATTTCCAAATTTAGCCTGAGAAATCACTAGGTATTGTATGTCCTTCTGCAGACATATCCAGGATGGAACTATAACGTAGTCCATAAATAAAATCTAATAGTTCAGTAGCATGATAGTTTGACATTCCACAAATGAAGAAAAAAAAGGATGAACAACTGAAAATACTTGAGTTTGATTTTTTTTAAAGTATAATTAATTACATGTGTAAATACATTAGCTACAACTCTGGGCTAGCAAAAAGACAACTAATTATAGAGAAAATGTAACTGAAGGCTTGAACAGATGACCACCCGTCTGCTAGCCATCCCAGGTGTTCATGGGCTCTCTTGGTTGTTTATTTAGGTTCATAAAAACACATCTGTTCACTGAACCCAGAAACCACTACAAAATGTAATACACAGATGTACAAACTCGGCCCTCCCACAAGCAGGGCTCATTTTTCCTTTCTCCTGCCACTACTGTCAGGCCCAGAAACAGATCTTGTACCCACCGAAGACTATAGACTTCAACACCCATGCTGAAATGCTGCTCTCGTCACTGGGTCTTAAACGTGTGGTCAGTGCTCTGTTCAGTAAGGCCTAAATCAGATTGGTGTTTAATTGCTCTTCTTAAAATAGTCAGAAGTATGACTTAGAGAACAATTTTTTTTTTTTTTT
>VWZY01000008.1:55399-68172 GCA_013399075.1 Chloroceryle aenea
GTCCCCTTCCCTGACCATGCGTGTCCAGGGTCCGGGCCCTTTGTCCAGGGCCTCCAACTCTCCTGGATGTCTGCCACGGTGGCTGAAGCCATCTGCCCAAGAAGATGAGGAAGCTGGAGGAAGACGCTGCCTGTGTGTCAGGTTAGGGCAAGGAGGCTTTGTTTGTCCAGCTACTCCATTTGTTGCCCTTGGTGTTTCCAGCCTCTTGCTGTCTGCTGTCAAGAAACTGTCGTTGAGGCCGTTCTGGAATCAGAATCCTTTAGCTAATCCAAACAGCTCCATTCTGTGCTAATATGTTTGACCATGAAATAAATATCAGCAGTATCTGAAATAGAGTCAGAAACAGATGTACTCATTATACCATACCTGCACCTTTATTTAATCACTCTTTTTTTCATTATTCACTATGTCATAAATTGAGCACATTTTAAAAAAAATGCATAGCATACGCACTTCAAAAAAAGCTGCACCTGTCTATAAACCATTACCACCCATTGACTGTGTACTGATAAGAAAAATGCACTTAAAGAGGTCCGATTCTGTAAAGTGCCTGACAAGCATTTTCTGTCAAGCATTTTTTTCTTTAATTTATGGAATAATTTCATTTGCTAGAGGAGCAGTTTTATTTACAGCTCCATTACTGCATAGTACTAAGTATAATTGTGTCCTACTTTTTAGTACATTCTTCCTTCATATATTTACTTCCGTATTTTGTTTCACGGCAAAAATTCTCCCCTTGCACTAGTTTACTGCAGTAATTTCACACATACACTATCTTTAATATGCTAGTTCATTTGTATATTTCGGTGACGTGTGAGAAGAGAGCCGTTGGTTCTTGCAGAATACAGCCTTTCAAGTAATTTTCATAATAGCTTTGTGATTAAGCACTGGTTTTTTTCCCCTTTAAAAATTACCTAAGACTTTCAATGCCTTTGGCAGAAAGAGCTCCTGCTATTTAAGGTATTGACAAAACACATAACAATGTATGTGGTTGCTATGGCAGAAAGATATAAACTCTTGGGTAGAGAGGATATGAGATGGCAAAATGGTGAGAGTGAAATGGGAGAGAATAGCTGTCTTAGTACAAAGTTGTAGGATTTAAAGTAGGAGAGCATATTTACAGAGTAAATGACAGGAGTATTCAATTATTTTAGGTTATGTATTAAAAAGCAGCAGCTATTCTGTAGCAGATACAAGCTACTGTTCAATCCCTATGGTTTAGGGAAAAAAGCCATGTCTTTCAATACATTAAACCATTAACGACAGTCCTCCTCCACTTTTTTTGGTGTATATTTACAGATCATTACAGCTATGTGACAATAAAACACGTACCTCTGCAGTCAGACTCACTATGGCAGTTTTTATTTCTCCATTTTCTCAAAAGAGGGACATTGGAGAAATTCAACAGTAATAAAGGAAAAATAGCCCCTTTCTCCAAACTGACAAGAGTTCTGTGAAAGCAAGGAGATTTGGAGAGGGGCTCCAGATGCTAACGTGGAACATGGAAATTGTGGATTCATATCTCTGCTTTAGTGGGACTGCAGGCTAATTAACTATCTCTAGGTCGTAAGTACCCCTTCTGTAAAACAGGGGTAAAAATGCTATCTGGGATCTACACATTTATGTAAGTGGCTTCCATGAGATAGATGATAATAAGGCAAAACATGGATTATAATGCATTTTATTTCACTATCATTAATGTTATTGAGTCCAGTTTAATGGATTTATTTCTCCTCACACCATTATCTTAGCACTTCACAATACAGTATGAGATGTGAATTTAATTAATAAGTTAATTACTACTCCCTCATTTTTTTTTCCCACAGGTTTGTTAAGAAAAATATAAAGGAAAGACTAAATCTAGCAGCTGATCTTGAGATGCCAAAACGAGCAAAGCGTTCGTTGTCTCTTGCTTTTATTCTTTTGCTCTTCTAATTAGTTTAATTCCCCTTTGTACATTTCAACTTATTGTAAAATTACTACACACTTAGGATATTTCCTACAGGAAAATTAATATGGCCATGCAATTAACATTACCAAAATACAAGTGGGGCTATATTATGTCCTAAACTGCTAATAGCAGCTATTGCCAAGTTTTTGAGACACTGACTGTTGAGATGGGTCTAACTGAACCCGTTTGGATAATACGTATGCTCTTGTACATCAAGACGTGTTTTCTGAATTACCTTAATATGTGTTATATGAACTCTAAGTATGTCTACAGGGAAAAGATATTACTAAAGTTGTTATTTGAGTAATTAATCAGATCCTAATAGTTTGTGTGTGTTTCTAGCCAGTTCAAGCATTTATATTTCTCAGTATTTACCAAATAGTTATATTTCTATAGAGGAAGTCTCAGCAGAGAAAAACAATGAAAATCTATACAGACACAAGCCCTTTATTTCTCACCATTCTACTTCTTAAGTCTCAGCTTATTAGTCATTGCATAAATTCTGTCAGTTTGGGTGAGTGATTTCAAGAGCACAGATATGGCTTAGAGCAGAGTCTCATTTTCAAAATCTGCCTAGATGTCTGTTAATTTCAGAGTACAATTTGCATTTGACATTTTAAATGACAACTCCTATTTTTAGGTCTCCAATGTGCTTTAAATCATTTTAACCTCACTACCTCAGAACATTATTTTTTTTCCCCTGCTCGTCCTCTTTTTACCATACATTTCAGAAGCCTTCTACTTCTTTGAATTCATTAGACACAGCTTCTCCAGACAGCTATGTGCACTCTTAACATTAAATGCATCCTTGATTATCCCGGTGCTATGCCTCACTGAAAACAGGCATAGTTAGTGAAGTGGAACAGAAGGAGATCAATACAACATCTCTCTGTGCTGTTAGCGGAATACCTTACGTACCACGCACAGACTCTGTACAGAAAGCAGCGATGTAAAAGACAAAAATAACCTTCCAATTGTCTCAAACAGATGTTAATTGCTTTGCTTTGTATAATCATTTTCACTAGATATGAGACCAGCCAATACCAACACTAAGCACACAGCCAAGAAACAGAGAAAGAAGGATGCACATTGTAAATATTAACTAACACATTTTCAGGCTATAAAGTCACTTTGTATCCTTTTATTGAATTCTCCAACTTAAAAACTGTATCCATCCTATCCCATAATGGCTCCCCTACCATACATTTCTTTTCTCATCTCATGGTATCTCCTCCCAAGCTTCTTCCTGTAAGACACCAAGCTCAATCTCATCCAGAATGATTATGCTATATGCCCATAATTGCAACAATATTTCAGAATACTTCAGAAAGTTCCCCAAAACAGCTAATTAATCTTGTCCTTTTTTTTCCCCTCAAAACTTCAGCAGTGTGCAATATTATTTGGTGAAATTAGGATCACAGTGGAAAACAGATGTTGTGTCTGGAGCTGACCTTTCTGATGAATACATTATAAGCAAAACCACCATTCTTCCAATGCCTGTGGCAGAATACTCTGCTGTTAGTATGTGCCCCCGTGCTAAACTAGCTTTTTGCACACTAGAAACGATGCTCCTCCTCAAGGCAATGTGACCATCTCCTCTGGGAGGATTTTTTCAGGCTGGCAGAAGGGAGAAATGTACTTAAATCAGGAAAGAAGCAAGGAGGAAGTTTAAAAAACTTCTGAATCTGTGTTAGAATGTGGCATGTATAAGGTGACTAAACTGAAGGTAAATGCCAGCTGATTTTTACACACAGGCCCTTTCATTCTTCATTGACTCTAACCGTATTTTTGGAGACATACTTTAATAGAAANAAAGCTGCAAGCAGTTGATGCCCTCTACATTCAATATGGTTTGAAGAGTGTAAAAAGATAACGCTTTGGGAAATTAATCTTTTTGTACCTCATTATGTCCACCTGAAATCTCACCGGGCTAACACATTAGATAGCATTTCTTAAGTTCAGAGGGACAGTTTTATCTCAGTAAGACACTTGTTTTGGAGTTTCTCTGTAAGATTTAAGACATGACTCTCTCATGCCCAGACTCTGAGTAGACAGGAGATTTTCAGCTGCTCCTTCCAACTGGAAGCATGTCTTCTGCGAAAAACCAATAGAGTTTACAGATTCCAAATCAGCCCTAGTTCGAAGGTCACATCACCTCTTAAAGGCCTTCCCGGAATCCACAAAATAGTGGCTTTTCTAGGTGTTTTCATAGAAGACTACAATAAATTAACACTAGGTGCAAGCCAGCACTTTCCCAGATGGTTTATCATAATATTTTAATCACTGTAGCAAGTCTCTCTCTTCCCACATAAAGGCAAAACAGTAGAATGGAATTGGGATGAACAATATAAGCATACATTGAAAAGGAGCGTGGGTTTTTTGGTGAGATTTTCTAAGAAGCAAACATTTAACTTAAGTTGTAACTGAGGAAATCACTGAAGTGTGCTATTAATCATCTCCTCCCAGTAAGATTGCTTTCCTGAAGTACCACCTCAGGACCACAAAGCTCACAGACAAAACTCTTAAAGTGCAAAAGAACCACTCTAAATAGAGTGTTCAAATAAATACCCAGATTGCACTTGGTAGCTACATTTGAAAGCTCACTTATATCTGGTAAATACATGGATTTTCAAGTGTAATGGAGATGTCTTTTCAAATAAGAGCTGTGCATATAAAACAATAGTTGCAAATCACAGCACTCTAATATTCTTTGTGAAATCAAAGTTAACAAGTTATAAAGAGACTGAGACTTCCTACTCTACCTCCCATGAGCCCACAGGAACAAGATGCATTCAGTTTACTTTATTAAGAAATGTTATTAAACCAATCAATCCAGGACTTAAGACTCATATGAATCAAAAATAAGCTTTGTTCCTACATGTTGTAACACCCTGTATGTCCTTTAAATTAACTTTTAAATCACAAAACCACACTATATTGGATCTGGTCTCCAGAGCAAGGCTTTATAAGAGAAGACTCAAGGTAGTTATTAATTAAGTAATACTTGCACAAAGGGAGAAATAAACAGTAACCAGCTGCATTATGACACTGGCCACTTTCTCTGTGGTGAATTTGCTCAGAAGAATCATAGTGGAGCACAAAAGGATGAGTCACAGTCTCCCAGCACATTGACTAATTGAGAGCTACATTTTGAAAGAATAGCCACTATACCCAGTAAATGTTTCTTATTGGTACCTCTTTCTCCTTTGGTTTTGTGAGGTTTTTTAAAAGAATGACACTCTTCAGAGACAGCATACCAGAGGTATGTGAAAGCAGCAGGGCTACAATAAATCCCTAAAAGAAATTCTGCTGTGGAAGAGCACTAAGTAGTAGGATGTGAAAGGCTGGCAGCTTTGAACATGCTGCATAAAACTTGAATTATTTAGACCAGATGAAATACTCTAAAAATGAGAAGTAATAAGGCCAGGGATAAGACAGGTGCAAGAAGATGGTTAACTCTCTTTTCACTCTTAATCACTGTCGAAGAATAACCTGTTTCTGTTACTCTGTTACTGGCTCTTGTTGAATCACATTCGGTAGTTTAGAAATCTCACCATTACCAAACCCAACAAATGTGTCTCTACATGTTGTACACCATCACCTAGACAAGTTGTACAACCCATCAAGCTGGTCTGCCTTCAGTTGACAGCTGCTTCTCTCCATACTGGAAAACACTTATCTGTGTTTCTATGAATACCCTTTTATGGCAATATCTTCTCATGAGCTGCAATTTAAGATACGAATAAGAAAAACAAGACCCCTTAGACAGAATCTGCTGTCACTTGAGCTACTCTTGCATATTTTGCACTCGGGCAGCTCAGAGGCTGCAGCAGCTTTTTGCATCGGATCCCTTCTCATCAGAGTAAAGAGCTTCAAGTCTCTTTAGCCAAAGGTTTGCGTGAAGGCCTGAATGGAGCAGCTCCTGCAAAGGCAACACTTTCCTCTTGAACAGGAGAGCTACGAGTGATTAAATAGAGATTTAGCAGGGCTCTGCCAACATGTAAGTCACCAAAAGAAATAGTCTTTATTAGGTGATATATGATTGGGATATAACCCTCCTTATACTCCAGGCCCTTTTGTAAGGTAGTGCAATTATGCACTGGCCTAGTCTCAAAGGCTCACTCTAAACCTTATGCTGCTGCAATAGAGCAGAGTAGAGCCTATTGATTAGATACCTATTTATGTTATAAAGGTACTTTATTATATTAAGCCTTTTTTTAAAAATCCTATTTCTCTGTGGGAAAAAAATCTATTTAATATGTTTTAACTTAAATAAAATGACCAGTTTGAGAAAAATTAAGTAATATGTCTAATAAAATCATAAAATGCAATTTTAAGCTACAGTGAGCTGAGTAAAATATGGAATAGGAGTTTGCATTTTTTATTAGAGTTCATTAATCTTGTTAATGACTTATTGAATATCGCTGCACATTATAAAAATCGATCCCAGTGGCTACATGGTCACGTGCTTTAGCAACCTTTTTCAACAGCTACGTTTAGCTGACAGAGTATTTCTCCAGACCACACTCTGCAACATTGCAGGGAACACTGCAGCAGATGTGATTTATGGCTGAAAACGATTTTAAAGGTTTAACATTGTTCTGAACCGAACATCAATATTTACATTTTTTTTTCCCCAGAAGGGTAAGAGGAATATATGGATACTCAACCATAGAGTAAATTACCTATGAACACAACCTATCAGCTTTGCTGTCCTGAGTCTGGCTGCAGCTCTATTTTAGTTATAGAACATTTTTGTAAGTCTGTAGTTTCAGTAAGACTTATGGATAGCAAGAGAATTTCTGTCCCACGTTCAAAGTTTAAACACACACTAGATTTCACTCAGGGTATGCAGAAGGACCCTTCAGTTAGCTCCTTGCAAAAGAAAGATTTATTTTGAAGTGCTGCCTTGGCCCAATTGTGGCTTTGTGCCTTCCCTACTGAAACTACCTTGCAGCCTCTAAAACGGATCTTCCTGTGCAGGTTAAGCAAAAATTCAAAGGATGCCACCTGGGATAAATTCATATCCCTTCCACAATAAAACTTTGTGACACCCTAACCCACAGCAGCCTACAGCATGTCAACCATACTGCTCCAAAGAAAGCATCCCCTCGCTCCACAAAACCACACTGAAATAAATGGCAGGCTACTGTGTTCGTGCATTTTGTGCAGACAGTGGTAAAGTGTTTGATGTGCTGTAATATAAAAAGGAGAAGGTTCACATTATAGTCCACATTCTCTTGTATTATGGACACATAAAACATAAATCTTACAATAAATACAAACTTGAAAGAAGCAATGCTTACGATATAAACAAATCCTGGAGGGAGGGCTGTATAACGCAGCCAGCATTTCACATACACATAGATCACTCCAAAAAGAAGTCAGACACAATAAATCTGATATTAAATGAAGGAAAAAAAGCTGATATAGGATTACTGGCTTTTAATGCTTTTGTTACCCAACCTGTCATACACATATTTGTTTCTTCTGAAGAAAGTTTACTGGCTGAATAGTGGAAATGATCATACTTCTATGTTTACAATTCCTTGTTTAAATGAAACCTACATATATTTAGGGACAACCTAGATACAACTGAACACAAAGGAGGACTCATGGTACACATTAAAATGAATTACTTTAAGGCTTATTTCTAAGTGAAACAGAAGGAACTGATCATTAAATACTATTGTCAACTCACCACTCCAGGAGAAGCAAAAAGGAGGACTGGGAGAACAACCTTCCCCTAAAAAATGAAAGAATTTGTAATGGTGACAAAAATCAAACTATTCCAGGTAACACATCACTACGCTACATACACTGTATCATAATGCATTTAACTCCACAATGATTAGATAAATACCACTGCTGGTTTATATGTTAGAAAAAAAAAAAAAANATCTTACAATAAATACAAACTTGAAAGAAGCAATGCTTACGATATAAACAAATCCTGGAGGGAGGGCTGTATAACGCAGCCAGCATTTCACATACACATAGATCACTCCAAAAAGAAGTCAGACACAATAAATCTGATATTAAATGAAGGAAAAAAAGCTGATATAGGATTACTGGCTTTTAATGCTTTTGTTACCCAACCTGTCATACACATATTTGTTTCTTCTGAAGAAAGTTTACTGGCTGAATAGTGGAAATGATCATACTTCTATGTTTACAATTCCTTGTTTAAATGAAACCTACATATATTTAGGGACAACCTAGATACAACTGAACACAAAGGAGGACTCATGGTACACATTAAAATGAATTACTTTAAGGCTTATTTCTAAGTGAAACAGAAGGAACTGATCATTAAATACTATTGTCAACTCACCACTCCAGGAGAAGCAAAAAGGAGGACTGGGAGAACAACCTTCCCCTAAAAAATGAAAGAATTTGTAATGGTGACAAAAATCAAACTATTCCAGGTAACACATCACTACGCTACATACACTGTTAACTGTATCATAATGCATTTAACTCCACAATGATTAGATAAATACCACTGCTGGTTTATATGTTAGAAAAAAAAAAAAAAGGTGTATTTATTACAACTGGAAGCTGTGTCCTGTAAAATGCAATTTTTTAATAAGCAAGACACTGGTCCTCGGAGATTTGTCATACCAAATATGAACTCTCTTTTCTTTTATGCAAAGTCCTTGGATTTCTCTAAATTCTCCAAGCTGATTCCCATTCCCTTACTTAAGCACAGTCATCTCTGACTTCAGGAACTTTCCCCAGATGTATGTTACCAAAAATGAAATATGAAATTGGCTCTAATTTCTCTCATTAGTACCCCCATTTATTGTGCTCCTAGGACACCCAAGAATTCAATAACTAAAAGCAGCAATTAATAATTAAAACATTCAGGTAGATATAATAGGAAATTAATTTCATTTTTATTTCAGAGCTTTCTNGGAGGACTCATGGTACACATTAAAATGAATTACTTTAAGGCTTATTTCTAAGTGAAACAGAAGGAACTGATCATTAAATACTATTGTCAACTCACCACTCCAGGAGAAGCAAAAAGGAGGACTGGGAGAACAACCTTCCCCTAAAAAATGAAAGAATTTGTAATGGTGACAAAAATCAAACTATTCCAGGTAACACATCACTACGCTACATACACTGTATCATAATGCATTTAACTCCACAATGATTAGATAAATACCACTGCTGGTTTATATGTTAGAAAAAAAAAAAAAAGGTGTATTTATTACAACTGGAAGCTGTGTCCTGTAAAATGCAATTTTTTAATAAGCAAGACACTGGTCCTCGGAGATTTGTCATACCAAATATGAACTCTCTTTTCTTTTATGCAAAGTCCTTGGATTTCTCTAAATTCTCCAAGCTGATTCCCATTCCCTTACTTAAGCACAGTCATCTCTGACTTCAGGAACTTTCCCCAGATGTATGTTACCAAAAATGAAATATGAAATTGGCTCTAATTTCTCTCATTAGTACCCCCATTTATTGTGCTCCTAGGACACCCAAGAATTCAATAACTAAAAGCAGCAATTAATAATTAAAACATTCAGGTAGATATAATAGGAAATTAATTTCATTTTTATTTCAGAGCTTTCTATCTCACTACTGCAGTTCTTGTAGAGCTTTCTCCCACTGCTATTTTTGCTTATAAAAGTCAAGAATCCTGACAAAATGTGGGACTCTGTGATATGCTCACTAAAGCAGTTCACCAGAAAGTGGGCCATGCCAATTTATTTCAGGTGACCCAACCAGCAGAAATAAAGACATTTATTTTAGAAATACCGGAATAAATCAAATGCTTGCAAGAGTAGCCTAAGTACATATGATGGGAAAAAGCAAAAACTGCACACTTGTTACAATTGTTTGAGAGGGAGGATTCACATTTCACTAAAATACCACATTTTATATTCTTGAGATTAATCCTACTACCCTCTGGCTGGAATCCTGACGCGAGCGCTCCTGTTTAGCGGACAGCACATTTAATCACATTTTTATAGGGCTCATAAAGCAGATGAAGTCTCTTCTATGTATGTCACCAAGTCTGTCGTATGTTTGTACAGGAGATGGAAGCTGCTGTTTTGGAGAAAAACATTTTCTGACTTCCAAAGAGTTGCAGGCTGGAGCGCGTGGCAAACCTTCCCCCTTGTACAGGGTTACCAGTAGCAGTGATTACCGTGCTGCAACAGATTAGCTCGTTGGGTTTACAATATTACACTTGATGAGCACTGTAGAAATCCTTTATACGAGTTAGTGCTTTAATCTTTGATATTTCAGGTGGCATGATTAATGTCCTTCAGAGAAAATGAAAATGCTCACAGCTCTCCTCCCTTCATTTCTTGCTTGTACAAGCCAGGCTGTCGTTATGGTTTAGCAGTTCTGCCAGTCAAGGGATCATGTACTCGGGTTTGCAGATCTTTCTCTAATGGAGATGGAAACTGTATTGGATATGAAGAAACTCAGAGAAGTTTATTCATTTCCTTACGTGTATTTTCTTTTCTCTACAGTTAGCTTTGCTTCTAATCGTATTTCTTTTTACCAGAAGTAGATGACTTTTCACTAATTCTCTTCATGCCCTTCCACTTTAAATTCTACATTCCTCCATTCCAGATTGTATACAAATCCACTCATGGTTCTGCAGTGTCCAGCAGATCTCATCTTCTCACCTGAGAGTCCCCAAGTAATTGCAAGCTTCCCTTTAGTACCATGTTCAGTAGGACACTAAGCATTCTTAAAAAAATTTTTAAAAAATAGCTCTTAGAAGTATTTTGCTACTCCTGAAAAGCAAGTTTCCTTGAATTTTATCTTACTTACAGATTAAGGAAAATCACTGTAGCTTATCACATAATGTTCTGTCTTTTCCATTTTGGAAAATGAGGTAGATACAGAGATCTACTATCTATTAGATATGCTACTACTCCCTGGTACCTTCCATCATACCTGATACACTAGCAGTAAATAACAGTGTAAGGGAATACACCTGAAATGCTTACTGTGTTAAACACAATGGCTACAAAAAGTTCCCCGACCTGAATGCTTTCCTCTAGTGCTTCTGATGAGCAGGATGATCTTTAGGGGATACAGCACACATGAGACAGCCATGAGTTTGTCAGGAAAGCACTTGTGAAGAGAGCAGCAATAACAACTGACATACACCTAAACCCAAGCCCAGATCCGCCTATAGACATAATTATTAAATCTTTCTGGAAGTCAGCAGGTTTTATTCTTAAACAGATGGTCTGGATTTCACGTCCACCACAAGGAGTTGGGATATTCTTTACACAAGCTTTAGATGGCACACACATCCTGGAATACACAGTGTGGCTCATGCTGTAATCCCAAAGCAGGACACTTGGCTTCTCCCTGTTCTAGGATTACCATAGTAAATTCCTAGTAGGAAATAATGTAAAATTAATTCTTTTTCTTCTGTGCCTGAACAATTATGGCAAAGGTAGAATGATAACAATGCATAAAGACCTTACAGTGTAGGCAGGCTTTTCAGTTAATATTTGGTAAAAACCATCTAGAATACAGTCAGGTAGTCCTAGTTAAGATGGTAATAAATGAGGAATCTGTATTTACATACAAAGAGTTACTGTACTAACCTTAGGGATAAAAACTCAGCTATGCCGTGCAGGTTTCAAAAGAGGGTATTCTGTGCTGGTGACCTGGAGGACCCAGACTTTCATCCTGGCCTGTACAACTGAATATAAAGGAGGCAGACCGCAGAAGAGCGTAGACCCACTGCACACCCCATGTCAGCTGGAATGATGGGATCCTGAAACATGGAACAGTAGCGCGCGTGAGCAAAACTCTACCAATGCCTGGTTTTCTGCCATTTGTGTTCAGCATTTACTGACGTGGCACTTTTGCCAAACAGAGCTGTAAGTGGTGCTGGTTCTAAGTCAGAACTTGACTTCATCTGAAATTTCAAAATTTTACATTGTTTCTGCTCCAAGGTAACCAAATCATACTTATAGAAGCCAAGTGCATACTGGCAGGGGGGAAGCTTTACAAATAGCATTTTGGAATTATGAAATCTCACATCAAACAATCTCTCTTTTACATTACTCAACAGCATGTTGTTAATAGTACAAAACCAGACCACTGCTTGCCTGTTTTATTCTTATTTGTTTCCTGTATTACTAAGGAAATTGCTGCTGTTATAAAACATCAACAAGGAAGAGCTCTGATACACAAAAGATCACACCTATGCAGAGGAAAATGCCATTATTCCCTACAAAACACTTTTTTAAAAGTATTACTTTTCTGCAGGAATTTCCACTAAAATGGGTATGATGCCACACATTAAGAAAAAAAGGAAACATCCATATCAACAAATGAACAATTTCCAAGCAAAAAAAATAACTGGCAAGAATCTCTGCACAGCTGTGAGATGAACACGCACCTAAAACCACGCTGGATAAGCAGCAGCTTTCCCCTCTGGTTCTAATTCCAGACTCAGAAGATGTCCTTTTCTTCTCTTCCGAGTTTGTGCTAATGCTCACAGTCAGACAGATGCATTGTTCTCAAAGGCTCATTTGCAAAGGTCAAATAAGGACTGGAAAGCAATAAAAAACATTTGCTGGGATGTTGCTAGAATGATGAAAAGGATAGCACTAATTTAGATGACAGTAACAGGAAAAAATACTGCAAGATATAAAATAGTAATAAAGCCTCTAATTAAGGAAAGAATCAGGTGCACATTGGTGAGTATCAGCCAGAAAATTATGCTAAAATCAAACAGTGTTTCAAAAACTGTCATACTTGGAGGTTTAAGTACCAAGCCCATTTGGGAAGCATACTGGGAGCTCTGAAAGTAAAGGTTTATGCC
>VWZY01000008.1:72375-85083 GCA_013399075.1 Chloroceryle aenea
TTTTTTTTTTTCCCCTGGAAGTAAAAAGAGAGTGAACTAACTAACATTCTAAATATTAATTTTCACATGTGCCTCTGAAGAGATCTAATGTGAAGGCTTGTGGNCTACATAGTTGGTAATACAAATCTAATGACTTCAGAAGGATTCTCATGTTCTGCAAGGCCAATCCAGGAGTAGGAAATATAATTATAAAATGTTCTTTTCACCCCCTACACTTCACACAGCTATAGTGAGGATACTTCTCTTAACTGAGGNGATTATAGATATCCTAGTAACAAAGGGACCCCTGGGCCTCTCGTATCTACTCCTCTTAGTTTCTTTATATCCACTTAACATGAATCTATCCATACAGCATTNGATGACTTTTTATGTCACAATACTGTACATGTGACAATGAAAGCCTGTTTCAGGTGAACGAGGGACTGCGGAAGCCCTTGCAACACAGTGATTGAACCAGACACAATTTCTATGAGTTTCATTGCCTTTAAATACCAAATAGCACATTATTTGTACCAGCTGGTGAGCCAAATCTTTTTGTTTGTTTGTTTTAAGGGGACTGGCTCTAACTTACTAGAGGCACCAGTTCCCACCACATCTTGGGAGAAGATGGTCTCTCCTGGAGGTGCCCATCATACAGACGTAGTACTGCCATCACGTGGAAGATTTCCCTTCATCTTTTCACACTNGGGACATTTTGATTCTTCTTTCCCGTATATTGTGCTACAGACAGTTAGGAACTTAAAATTCATACTAAGCCCTTACCCATTTCTAAAATTCCTCTGCATTTGCTGTTCCCCTAATTTAATAGCTCCTTTTCTAACATCTTTCAAATCATGTTTATGCAGTACAAACATGATCCCAGGGTTCTAAAAACTACAAAATCATCTGTCAGCAGTGGCTGTTTCCGAATCCCTTCCCCACCTCCTGCTCACGTTTGCAAAAGTAATGATGCGAAGTTCAGTTTTCCCCCATTTGCGCAAACAACAGAAGCACCTTGCAAAACACAAATGCTACATTTTGGCCAGGCGTGAATAGCAGAGGATGGGTAAGAATGCAGCACGCTGCAGAGACAGGAGACCAAAGATGCAGAAGATGGCTGTGGACTGAAGCCTAAGCAGCTTATACACCAACATCACGAACAGCGAATCGTGCAGGGTCTGCCTGCCTGGTGCACAGCATCTGCCAAAGAGACTTACAGACTGGCCTGAAGATGGTGGCAGGTGTTAAACAAAAAGCTGGATTTGGGATGGATGACCTACAACCCAGTGAACACCTGCGCTTCTCCGATAGAAAAAGCAGAAGAGGGAAGTGCCTTTGGCATTGACCTCGTTACCTTCCTCCTGTACAAGCAGAATCAGGCAGGCACCTGCAGAGCAATGTGGCACCCCTTAACACTAACCGTTTGAGAATGCTTCTCCGAACACAGTAATAAACTACTGCATTTTAGAGATACCAGCCAAACTGTGGATTGCTGTATGCTGGTGACTGAGCTGAGCTGATGACAAGGCTTACAGTTTGCTGTTGACCAACATCCACAGATACACTGCAATTCTTTAACACAGAAAGATCTGAGCATTTGACAGAATGATTTGGCAGAATCAGAATCAACTGCTATTTACTGTTTTGCTCAGCCAAAAATGGTACATCCAAACATTAACCTAAAGGCGACTGGATCACTTCTGGCAAGTGAATCCATAATATATTCACTGCCGCACTAAATGCATCTGAAACACATCACAGTCATGGCTACACAAACAAGTTACTTCAAGTTGGACTAACATTACAGAGTTGTAGTGCACGAACTGTTCACCATGCTCCAGCCATTCCTTTTCTCCACAGTACATGAAAAGCAGTTTATTTATTTACAAAGATATACTGTGCTATCTTACTGGAGGCAATTGTGGGACCACAGGTAGCCACAAAAGATTTGTTCATCTGCTCTGGATCCACAGCCAGCCAAACTAATTTCCCTGCGTACACATAGAGCAAGAAACAAGTCCTTTGGCAAAGTGTCAAGTATTTTGCAAAGTACATTTTTTAGTGTCCCTAGTACAGAAAACCTGTTATGGAAAGGTGCTACAGATTTTTGCGGGCATATAATGTCATATATAATTGATCATCCTCATTTGTCATAGCTTATAAAAGTCAATATCATTCAGAAAATTTGTACTAACTCCACTCAATATTTACAGAGAGCATCATCACAATTGGAACTTGTCATTCATGCTGGCCACAGTAATATAAAAAATTCATGAGTTGGTGATCACTGAAAATAATCAATGTATGTGCGCGCACACACACACACAGAGCTGTCTGTACTGGGAATCAGGCAAACCAGCAGGTTCTTGACAGTGCCGGTACTGACATTTATTTAACTGTACCCACTGTACACCTAACAGGTTTCTCAGGCCTTCAGCTCTGACCTCCTTATCAATCCCAAACTACTTTCACTAATGAACTAAAAAAAACAACCTTATCACAATTAATAAGCAGCGTCTTTTCCTACCTAACATAACACCAACTTGCAGGTCGCTAACTCTTCCTCCCACTAGAGCTGATAATTCTATTCATACATGCAACAGTGCTAATGCATTTTCCAACAGTCCATCACGTCCAGGGGCAGATGCTTTCCATCATTCTATGGTATCTCACTAAACATCATGACTAAAAAATAAAGCACTGAATTCATAGCAAAATCATTTCAATTCACCTACCCTCAGCCAAACATTAATCAGTCTCTAATTTCGTCGCTGTACTGAAATAATTTCCCAGAACAAACTCTAAACTTGCTGACTGCTGAAGAAACTGAGCAAGGAAATAGCTTTTTGTATTTGTAACCATCTAATGGATGCTGTGGCTCTGCGGTTCCCAGTCAATACAACGGGAATCGGAAACATCGTGACTACTGCGCAGATCATTTTACAGGCCTTTCCTATTTGCGTACCCATCTCCTCAGCTGTCTCCTCCCCCTCTCCAACTTTTCACACTTCTCTGATTACCCTGCGTGTGCTAGACAAGCTCCATAGCCAGTAAACTTCCCCAAATGTACTGTTCTCCTTTAGTCGTTCCTCCAACACCACTGCTGTGCTACCACAACTGTTTTTCACCACGTTGCATCTAAGCACTTATGGAGAGTTATTGCCACTTACAGCTTTCCTCTTAGTATGAGGCATCGCCTAATGGAAGCTTATTATTACCACTAATAATAAGTAGTTGTTAAACTACATATGCAGTTCTTGTTAGGCAGAGAAAAAAAGGTGTTTTCCTTAAGTTTATTAAAAACATTGGTTGTTTCAGGGATGCAGCCTTTTACGGACGTGTCAGCTTGGACTTGTGGCATCTTACTGCTCACACCGGGAAAACCTAAAGTCCAGTGCATTCTGTCTTTGTGAGAAAGAAACATTATCCCACCTAATGCATAAACCACGTGTTCCTCCTCTGTCTCCCCATACTCACATATTTATTAGCAGACAAATAATCTGTTCCTCAAAGACTTTTCTACATTCCCTTGCCCCCAACTCGTACCTGCAAAGTAATTGTGATTCCAGTTGTGTCACTGTTAAATATGCCATTAATTACTTCAGTAGACATTATACCATACTTGGAACAGACTGTAAACATTTTATGTCATTAGGTAATGCACTGAGGCTTTTTTTAATGCCATAACAGCTCTATTTATATACTATGTTCTGCATAATTAGCTACTAATGAGGCTCTAACTTTCACTGCTGTAAGGCCTAGATATCTATTCCTCTTTCAATGAATTCATTTTTGCTGTCTCATTAACACACTAAAAAACCTGAAAATTGTATTTTAATTAAAAGCTGAACTACCTCTGTCTGGAGACACTAATGAACAGATACACTCCAAGGGAAACACAAGAACTTTGTCAGTCAAGAGGACAACATACGCATATTCCACAAAAGCAATTCTGATTTTCAAAGGCAGGGTCTTCTCTACTTTCTTTTTTTCTTTTTTCTCCCTCTTAACTTTCTCCTTTACTTTTTTCTGCCTCATGACTACAGTTTTAAAAAATAGCCATGTGTGGAGTTTCTTTTCAAAAAAAATTAGAATTGTTGCTTTTACTAAGTCATTACTAGCACTCCATCAGGTAAATATAGTTGGTAACCCTAACCCTAATGCACATGAAGAATCAAACCATCTCCTCCATCAGATTTGGTTTTCGATCTTCAGCAATGGTGCCTACCCTCACACTGACAAATTACAAGCTAGACTCTAAGAAATGCTTAAACTGTCTTAAAATCATGAGAGGTTTGTGTATTTTGGGTCTTCCTGATGCCTTCTATTCCTGCCACTCTTCTGAATCACACTTCCTGCCTTTTCTCCACAGCACTAAAATCACAATAGCTGAAATTCATCTAATTACCTGTCTTCAAAACCACTGAATAAAATCATAAGCACTGACCACAGCACTTCATTTCCTGACATCTTCAAACACTTTAAGCAATTAATCTAGTAACATACTAAAATACAAGAAGACATCAGGTAGAAACAGTGAGTAATTTTGAAATATACTGGAGGAAGAACAGCATCCCAGTGATCTTTTCAACACACAGTCAAAGGCAATTGATTTTAGAATCTTCCAGTGGAAAAAACATACTCAATTTAATTCAAGTCGTCCAACACACGTGATAAGAGAATATACAAATAAAAAGTTATTATCTCCAAGCCTGCAATAAAGGCAAAGGAAAAACACTGAACAACCTATTTGGAATGATTCTATGTTTGGATGTTCAGTGCATGGTCTGATCCAAAATGTGTCAAATCGCCAGGCTCTCAGGACATGCTGCATGGCTTACTGTTTCTTGTTACCTCTGGAAAGATGAGGAAGCCTGAAACATGTAAATCAGCTGGAAATGCCATTTGGATAGATGAACCCAGGTGTCTCTTGGATTCACCTCAGCATTTTCTTGTTCTTGATAGGAATGGGGAGATATTAGAACTCCTTTAGAGCCTGGATTTGTTGTTTATTTAAGACTTGCTATTCCACTTCATTACAGAGTCTTATTAGGTTCATCAATCACCAAAAGATCCATCAGTAAGCAGAAATTAGCAAGATCATTACCCACTCTTTTAACTTCACCCCATCACTATTTCTAACTATTAGTTATTATGCATCAGAGCAGTAAGTCTTTGGGATCAGTAAATCTTCACACCACTTAAATGAAGACATGCTGGCATGCTTCTGCTTAAACCTAATCAGAATTTAGTATTACAGAAAAATCACATCGGCCCAAACTGAGTCAAACACAGACGTCCCAAACGTGGAACATCTGCATAGTTCAAATAAAGAGTTTGCTGCCTTTGCACACACCTGTCAAACCAGTTATCTATACATGTTCACTCTGTTCCTGGTGGCTTTTAAGTCACGCTTCAGGTCATAGGAAATACAGTATGCTGTAAGAATTCACAGGGGCCCCAGAAGTTAGGCCTTATGAAAGGGAAGAGTTGTATCAGATTGATTATCCTTGCAATTAATGACATTGTAAAATCTTTCCATTGAATCTGAGCTGCTGCTATCCAGCAATTTACCTTCTTATATTACCTACCTTGAATGAATTTGAAGCATTGTTATTACCAAAGATGCTTTCCGCAGCCTCAGCCATGCAATTAGTTTTCTCTTCCTTACTATTATTTCCTAGCAAATGTATTTGCATGCCAAACTGTATGGGAGTTGTCACCAAGATGAGTGTTGCAAAGTATTCATACCTAGTCTTCCCACCAACATTTCTGAGTTTCCCATCTATCTATTTGAAGTAATTTTCTTTGCAACTTATCTTACGTATCGCAGCTCTATCCCAAATCCCTTAAAAGAATCCTGCCAAGGACTTCAAATGCACCAGTGGAATACAGGATACAGGAATACTGGATACAGGAATCTAATGACAAGTTTTGCCACAACATGCAACAGCTTTCTCTTTCTACCCCATCTGAAGTTATTTCTAATCAGTGCCTAAGGCATCTGTAAAGTCACTAACAAATTTGTCCCATCTCTTCAGAATCACAAAGAAGAACAGCCTAGGGCTGGGCATTCTAAACCACAGTGCTCTTCAACCGTACACTATCGCATCCTCTTCATTTACGAACAGTAAGCACTGCTGAACCACAACTTTTTTCATTGTTTTTCAGAAAAAAGAACCCCACATTTAAAAAATTTAAAACATTGATTTTAGCTTACAATCACCTCAATTTACAAGTTCATTTGTTTTTAATAAAAGGCAAGCAAAACTCAATTTTTTTTGTACCATGAGGGACAATGAGAAATTAAGAACCTATTTGGAAGCAGTCTCAAAATTTGGGTCTCTGAAAAATGTTAAAACAGCTTCTTCATAATTGTCTGTCACAAACCAAATAACACAGACAAAATATTTTGACTTGCATGAGTGAAATAGCTAAGAAGAATATAGTAACTAAAACAACTACAGAACAACTAAAGTAACAGACAAAATATTTTGACTTGCATGATTCAAGTAGATTTTTGAATGTATATTTATTACCTAAATATGTTCTTCTAGCACCTGCTTTGTTTATACAGAACGGCATGATTAATGATTCAGTCCCTAGATATAAATAATGCAGTTTCTGCTCATACTAATTGGCTAGATTAATGTAGTTTCCAAACTATGTTAGAGCAACGTGAAAAAACATACCCAGTGCAAACAACACAAGAGCAGACAGTATAAATAACAATATAGACAAGAACCACAAGCTGTAAGGAAGCAGAGCTTTAAGAACAATAAGTACACAGTTCTAGAAATATTCAGAAGTATTCTTAGATGTAAGCACCCATAAGATACTACAATTAGATGACAAAGATGGGACTGCATTATTCTTACTGGAAATTCTTGATAGAAGCCATATCAGAGAATTACGCTGGAAGGAAGATCAGCATGCAAAGACTTTGGGATTAACTGCCTGCCTCCTTTGCAAACACGGGATTCTGAACTTGCCATTTTGCCTCACTTCTTGGGATAATCTGAGGCTCAGTTAGTAGCTGACACCAGACCCCTATATACTGATTCGAGTTCTGGTTCTTAGTCTTAAATGCAGGTGCTTCATTCTGATCCCCTTAATGTGAAGACTGCCTTAATCTCTTCTGAAGGCTTTTCCTAATATTAAACTAAGTGACAGTATTGTGAATGCTTAGCAGCCTATTCTCCCTAAAGATGAAAATCCAAAGTAAGCCAACTTAATTAAGAATTAATTCCCTTTAAATCACAGCCTGAATTGTTCATTTCTGCTTCAGTCTCTGATCAATTATTTGTGGCATGAAATGATTTACAAGACACAGGAGCAAATTAATTTAGGTGACAAAAGTGATTCCATCTCTCATCAGAGATATTTCATCCTGTTTAAAAAAAATAATGTATGAATAAAAAGTTTTGGTCTGCTTACAAGGCTCTATGTTATGACTTTGATATTTCTTCACAACACGCACAATGTCATTTCCATTTTATTACAACCACCCCTCTTTTCCTGCTTGAAGGGATAATTGTCAAAACTGAGTTTTAAAAGAATGCATTAAGTCCTTAAGAATTCTCTGAAAGTCTCCTGACTTCAGCTGCTGAAAAACTGCTGGCTTCTTTCAAACACTTCACATCAAGACTGTGAATATACTTAAATTTCCAATTAATTAACATTGTTACTGCCCTTCGATGGAATAACTCAAGCCAACTGTTGATTATTTTTGTTACGGTGAATTAAATATTGTTCTATTTAAGCAGCTGAAAACAAAAAGAAGGCTACACAATTACGCTAGAACATTTTAATTTCTGAATACTACTTTTTAGATCTCCTGATAAGAGTTTCTGGATCCGGCAATCAGTGGTTGTTACATCTGCCAATACTTTACTTTTTCTTTAAAGCTTGCTGCCAACAAAAGGAAAAGCTGGGGAGTACTAAGAAACAAGCCTTTTTGAGAAAACACAAATAAAAAAAACAAACCAATTTTTTGTCATGTTCAAATACGAAGTCTGAGCAAACAGGATTAGTCAGCAAGCTGCTCTTAAAAAAAAATTTAATGCCTTCTGGATATCAGTATAGTAGGATAGGATATAGCAATCTTCAGTCCAGATTTATGGAGAAGAAACAGTCCTTTAAGAGGATATATGGTTTTACTCTTCAAATATTCTTTTGAATTATGTACCATATTGCACAAATTTGATCTATTACAAAGGCAACAAGATCGCCTTAGGAAAAGTTTCTATCTCTCTTGTTGATGAGGATTATCTGTTTATAAATTACAGGATGAGCAGTTGACATTTTAACGAGCACTTTTTGTATATCCCAAGGAATCCTATTCAATCTATGATGGTTTTTAAATGCTCAAAACGATTTTAATTTCAAGTATGTGTCTGCTTTAATGAGTCATAGAAAACAATGACACAAGTAGGATACTATGCATGATGAAGAGAGGTTCAAAGAGCCACAGCTTCAAGAAAGAGTGGCTACAAGAAACAGAAAACATAAGAAATATGTAATAAAAGCTAGGGCTCTCTCTCCATATTTAGGTCATCAATAAATTTATCAAAAGGCTTCCATGCAATTTAGGAATACAACCTGTACTGAAATGAACTGCTGTAATGCATCAGTTGAGCTGGTATTTTTCAGTCTGTGGTGCACAGGCTCCTTAATGTCCATGGATTGATTCTGGAGTCCTGTGGAAGACTGTACTTAGAGAAAGTATACTTGTCAAGAGACTAAAACTTGCTACATAGAACTCTGCAAGCAAACAAAGTTTTTAGGGCTCTCCAATAAATGTAGGTTACAAGTTACTAAATTGGCCACTGATACTTTCCTTAAAATGATCAACTTTCTCAAGACAATGTGCCCTCCTTTTTCAAACAAGGGTTGTAGGAGATGGTGTTTTACTAGTCTAGACTCAGAAATACATTTGCTGTGGGCTCCTAAATGGTAAAAATCATGTAGGTAAAAAAATAACTGTGTTTTTCCCCTACCACCACCACACTTTCATGCTGTCTATACAGCATTTTGTTTAATTCCTGTCATGTGCCAAGGAAGAAACATCATCCACAGGGCTCACAAAAAAAATTCTCCCAGTCTGCTGTACAGCACTGAAGACCAAAATAGTTTAATGAAAACAACCATTATCAGCAAATATGTTAACAAAGAATGATGGAGTTTGTATTTTTCACACGAGTAATTCTTATACTTGTCCCATTGTCATCTGATTATGCCTCAGAAATGCCATTAGTCAATGGGACTTCTTGTGTGAATAAGGATAACTCTCATGAGAAGTTGAAGAATTAATTCCTGAATAGTTTATTTTAATACACAATGTGAGCATTTCAAATTGCCTATTTACACAATTTTAATCTGAATAAAATAGAAAATGTCACCTCAATGCTAATACAACATTCCTGTAAATTATGCACATTTCTAAACCTAATGAAGCTGTCATTATCATTAAATTTTGGCATAGCAGTTATTTTTAAGTTATCGTAACATCTTTTAAAGTATTTTGCAATTAAATGACTTTAATTCATTTGTATTACTTGTAGGCTATATTAAAAATGCTTTTTTTATCACGCCTATTAAGATGAGTGATGGCACTATGTTTCATTACACGTGTTCAATCACATTCAAATTTGTCCACCTTCATGTCCCACATCAATATGGATTGTTTTAATCCTGGTCTTAGTGAAATCAGAAACAAAATTTCAGATGATATAAGAATTATATTCACTCCACCCTTTTTCAACAATTTACTGGCTTTTATGGAACAAAAAACCACAAAGAAATACAGAGCTTTTCAGTTTAGATTTAGCTAGGTAAACACATGTCAGGTTTTAATATGTATAGAGAGAGACCTTCATTGGAAGACTCGATCTTCTCCCTTTATCTCAGTACACAGTTTCTGCATTTATATTCAGGAATTCATAAACACAGTGACAATGTGTATTGCTGATGGGCACCTTAATGAATGCAGTGAGAAGGAATCTTCCCGCTAAATCCTTGAAATTAAAGTTACACATGTTTACACAACTGCCTTCTTACCTGCACATCCCTGGTATTCATTCTTGTTCCCTCTGTCCAACACACAGATGCCACCTGTTGCAACCAGAATGTGGCTATCCAAGAACCAAGGTGAGTCTCTTCAGTGGCAGAAAGGAGAAAGCATCTACAAAGATAGCTTGGGAAGCCAAAAGTTTTAAATGCTGCCAAACAAATTGTAGCATACAAAACATTCTGAGAAGTTCTTTCTGAGAGCTGACTCTTTTCAAGATTTCTTTTCAAGCTAACAGAATATATTCTGGAATGTTTTCCAGTCTGTACCAGCAGCCATTGACATGGCTTTGGTTTCATGAAGTAAAGGAGAACAGTGGTTAATAGAAGAATCTTTAAGACCTGTGCTGTTACACAGCTGCGATGAAAATCCTTTTAACTGGGTAGTGAGCAAATTGTTCTCACTGGCTTTATGAAAATCAATCCAACCAAGACTGCAATCCAAGCAGCACCTGTCCAAAATGTTTCTATGATAGGCACCCGTATTTATATATTTGAAATTATTTTCATAAATAATTAGTGCATATTTTCCCCTTCCTTTATCGATAAAAGGTGGAACATCAACTTTACCCACTGCAATCTTCATGTTTTACTAAAATTAACTTGTTCTGGGACTGCAGTTATGTCCTGCCCCAGCTGTGAATAATGGCAGGAGAACAGCTTCAGTTCTGGGTACATCATCTGCTTTTCTGTTTTCTCCTCAGGCAGATGAGAAAGCCAAAGCTCCATGTCTCCAAATACCACTCCAACTGTCTTAGAAATTTAAGTCCACTGAACAAACAGTAAGCAGCAACAACAATGCTTACCATACAGAATAAAGTTCACAATTAATATTTTGTCTCTGTGCAGGACAAATGCTACAAATGCCAGGCAGAGAAAGGAGAGCCCTTAGCATGCAGCAGCTACAGCAACTGCACCCTGCCTGTCTTAATCCAGTTCTTTCCGAAGGCCATTAAAAAGCCTCAAGCAGCAGGAACAATTCACAGCTCTCATACTCGGCACTGTTTGCAAAGCACATTCTCACCCTGCCCCAACAATTACACCAGGGCACACACTGATGGGGAAATACTGACTGTTGTATAGCAGCTGGCACATCCTGGGAGCATGGAGGGGTTACTTCTACCTCCTTCCCTTCTTTGTATCTTCAGACTTGTTGCTCTTTTTCTGTGTATGTACATGGCTCAGGTAAAGAGAGTTGATTCATTCAAATCATATGGATATAAGTCTTGAGAGTATGAAAAAGCACTGACTAAAAAGAAAGTGAGAAATCTAGCTCCCCTTTTTAAAAAGTGAAGCTTATCTAGACTTGGGCATGCATCTTATGTTCATCATTCTGTTCCTGTTGCAGGCTAGCTAGATACATTAAACTAACTGTAGGGTTTTTCTCTAAATTAGATTACCAGGGAATTTCTTGCAGATAATCACTAGCTATATTGATAACACAATGTTAGGCTCTGCTGCATCAAGACATTAAGCCATATTCCCATCCTATTTGCAACAGGGTAAATCAGCAGTAACTGCAAAGTCGAGTTCTACCAGGCTTCTGAGTTAAAACAAAATTTCTCCCACTGGGATTTTACACACAAATTCATTTTGGGAAAAGATTGTATTCCTCTCACAGTCAAGTGATGGATTAGACAGCCCCAAAGCATGTTCTGGCCCTGTCATGGTGCTGCTGCACTGTTTGCTTTCAGATTTAGGCAGCTTCTTAGCAGAGACCTATGAATGTCATTTGCTGCTACCAATACAGACAGCTGGAAATGTCCCCTGAATAATGGAGAGCTTTCAGTCACCAGAAACAGTGAAGTAGCAATTCAAGACACATGTGCAACTGAGTAAGAAAAAAGGCCTGCAATTAATCAGATGTTTTAGTAAATCCTAAGCACTTTTTCATTGATTCTGCTTTTCTCAAGAAAATGTAAATGAAACTTTAAAAAGACACTTTTTTTTTCTTTGTAATGAAGATAAAAATTCTGCTGCTAAAACAGAAGACAGACTTATAAGGAAAATTAAAATGTGGCTTTAAGGTGTGGTCATATTACTTGTCTGCTAAATCACCAACTATTTATTAGCATGAAAGCTGCCTCTGATTAAGATGAAGGAGTAAGCAGAGCAAAAAATGTTTATTTCATCACTTATTTAATATTTTGATAAAAACTCTAAATCACTGTCCAATAACTGTGTCTATAGCAGGCCTATATAGTGTGTCTTACGGCTATAACAGCACATCAGAAAACTGGCAGAATTACTTTGCAGGCTTCACTAAGCTTAAACAAGACACCAGCTAGTGTACTGCAAACACAAGGTATTACTGCATGACAAGAGGCTAAAGATTTGGGAAATCTCTACTACTAGATGGTAGAAAAACTTACCTGAAAATATCACCTTGCAAAGCTATTAAGCAGAACATGCTAAACCGGCAGAAGTCAAGTCTTGACTTCTAGGAGTTTTACACAGCCACCTATAATCAGGGTATCTTTGGACTTTCAATTTTAAAATTATTTACAGAGTTTATCCTTCATTTGAAAAGTGGATGAGGCAATATGTGGCAAGAAACTATCTTCAGTAAGATCAAACCCATAGCATTCAAAATTTCAATCTATCTGAACTACAGGAAAGGATATAGTAAGCACTCATAGTTTTGTTTTTTTTTTAAAAAAA
>VWZY01000008.1:85095-170865 GCA_013399075.1 Chloroceryle aenea
AAAAAACCCAAACAAAAAACCCCCACCAAAAAACAAAGCAGGATATCCACCTCCTTTACAGACCTTAACCTGTTCCACTGGACTTCAGGGAAAAGGGAAGAATCTGAAAATCAGCCACTCTACTGTGCTTTTCCCTTCTGCAAACACAGAGGCTTCACTTCAGGACGCCATAGAATTCAGGACTAGGTACTGCGAAATGCAGCGGGATCACTTTGACAGCTTCCTGCACACCTTTTGTTTGAACTTGTACTGTTGCTGATTTGCTGAAACCAAAAAGCTTTTCAGAAGGAAAGGGCTGATTTTTATGTTTTTTGGGTTTTTTTTTCATTTAAATGGAAAAGTAGCTTCACAGTTGTCACAACATCCCATGTCAACATTTTCTGTATGTCAGGTCCCAAAATTTGGCTTAAGATTAGTTTTTGCTTAGAAATTTAAATCAATAATAGTATTTTTAGAATAATATTTTCAGAAAGGTCAGCATCAAAATGAAATTTCACAGCTGATGTAATACCAACCACTTTCTCCATTATTAGTTTAGAAACTCTTACAAGATTTCAGCATTTCAACCCAGCTTGAGCTAGGAAAAAAACCAAACCCACTCTGAGTACATACCGGGTGGTACAATAGCTGTGAACAAGAGGCAAGTTTGGGAAACTGGCATAGGGAAAAAACAGAAACCTTGGACTTCCCAGACCATGTGAGTGCTGTGTGGTGAAGCCACGGAAGAATAAAATTAAGGACATTTCTATTGCCCTTCCTTTGTTTCTCAGTAAAATAAACCAGTGTTTTGTGCGGAATATACCAGTTTAAATGGCAGAAGATGACACAAATTCTACCATAGAAAGTCCCACCAATCACACTGCACGAGTCTCTCTGTCTCTTCCTTTACAAAGGGGATTTTAACATTTCCCTGCCTCTGATTTGTTGTGCACGTAAAGGCACTGAAGGCTGTAAGGAACTCACACAGTATTTTAGTAGAGTCCTGTCAGCTCTACTAATTACTGCGGGGCTGTGCTAGCTGCTGGGGTTCACTCAGTTCATGTGGAGTCCTCTGGCCACACCAGGATCTGGGGGAATACAGGCACACTTACATGAGGATCTTAATACATGCTCTGCCTCTTCTGAAGAAAGTGCAATCCCCTGAGGTATACCTCTGATTGATTCTTTTCTGACAGGATACAAATGAAATTAATGGACTCGAGCGATTTCCCGCCCAACTATATTGGGCTGTCCTACATAATTACTCTGAATAACCTTTATTTTAAATGCACCACATAATTTATGAAAAGTCCTCCTGTATATCCTTAAAGGTGTTCAGGTGCTTCTGAGGGCCTTCACTTCTTAAATGATAGGAATATAAATCTTTTTTTTTCCTGCCTTGTCAGAGGATCCTTCTCACTGCATTAAAGCAGACATAAATCTGCAATGCTGACTCATCTCTATGGCTTCCATTAATTCAAATTCTACACGCATGCATGAATGGTCCTATATTATAGTAATGGCTTTAGCAATACATATCATCCATGTCAGAATCTTATTAAAAATAAAAAAATAATTAGACCTGTGCTTATATCTATGATTAAGAGAAACATATTGTCAGGTTAATATCCATTTACTCAGGAGCTTTAAAGTAGTTTTACAACTACTGTTTTGTGGGGTCATACATAGAGTACTGGAGAATGTTCACTTAACAAATGAGTTGACCTATGCTAGCACCTGGAAAAACTGATCAACTTAATTACATGTACAATGGTTTGTCTCTTAGTGACTTGTCTTGCATCAAACCTCATCTTCTAAGTCATCAGTGCTTTTGGAAAGACTCCAAGCAGCTTGCACTTCTCAGGGAAAGCAGTCCATAGTTAGCCAGTTGACAGAATAGATAATGCTTTGCCACTAACAGCACATCATAATCTACAGGGGGAAAAAAAGAGTAAGTGCTTATTTTCCAATCAGAAACACAATGATAAGAGTCTTGATCTGAAATAAATACCTGTGTCTGTCATCCTAAAACGCAAAAATCAAAACTACCAGAGCAAATAGTTAAACAAAGTGCAAAGAGCTAAACATTTATTCAGGAAGATGCCAACTATTTTCCACAATGCCTAGCATTTTTCTTTTCCTTTGTTCAATGCTTTTAATAGATATTGAGTTCAACTGGACTTCTGTAGTGTTCTGGATTTTTAGTTTCATTGAAAGAGTTGAGTCTTGGGAGGATGAAGAATGCAGAATTCTAGTTAATGCACAGAAAGGCGAGTTGTGATCTGAACCTGTGTTAAATCACCTAATGCTATCCTGATCCTCAAAAGAAAGAAGAAATTGATAAAATGTTGGTGAAGGTACATTTTAATGAAAATCTTTTTAGAGTAAATTCTTTGTCACTTTCAAGCTTTACAGAATTTGTAGATCTGATCTCATACAAGTTAAACATTTAGCACTGTTTTGATATGTGCCTGAACTAGATTTTAGAATTCTTTTGTCCCCATAACTCCCACATGCCCATCTCTACAGGGATATGAAAAACATGCAGAAGCAAAGGAGGCATGAAGGAGAGTGCCCTCTTCTTGAAAAATTACTTACAACAGGAGGATTCTCTTTTGATCTCAATCTGTTGTATGTATCTCAAGGAAGCATGTATTTAGCTGTTGCCTTTACCGAAGGAAGGATTAATGCAGCTGTCAGAACACCTTCTGCAAAGCAGATGCTGTTCAGCAGCAGCTCCATAAAAAAAAAAAAAAAAAGATTCTTGGAGTTTTGGAAGTGTTTGGGGCAGGACAGCCTGGAAGGGGTTCCTCTTCCCCGTGGCTAGATTTCCACATAGAAAAAACAGAGAAGATAATTCACTTAAGAACAGCTATTGCTTGGAAAGTCACCCTTGGAGGTATACAGAGCAAAGCAGAAGCTGTGAGTATAAACTAGCTCCTGTCTCTCTTTGGGCAGCCTCCACTGTTTACCATTCATATGTTCCTTCCAGAAGCAAGGACAATTTCAGGAAGTTTGTGTAAGAAAAACTGCAAGAGGGCTCCTGTCTTCTTTCATTTCTCCATTGCTTCTTCCAGACCAGGTGGGGGAAAAAAAAAAAAGTACGATGTCTCCAGGACAATTTTTCAGTTTCTCAGTTATGCTATTTAATACTTTTGCATTTCTGAATGGAGAAAAATCAACTGGCGGACTACTCTTGTCTTTTCATCTGCATCTACAAACACTTTTCACGTCAGGTTAGGAAACCACGTTGTCCTCTAGTAGCATTCTCACCAAGGCTGCTATGCTGTTGCCAGAGCTCATGACCTTGGAGCTGAATACAGCAGCTTTCAGCCAGCTCTGTGTCCTCATGTAGAGCCACCTCATTTGTGCTACTGCAGCCTGAGTAGGTCAGTGAAGAATTAATCTGAAGAGGCTCAAGGCATGCAAAAGGCACAAAACATTATGAGGTTACAGTTCTGTTGCTTTATTTAACTGCACACAGGTCTTCAAGAACAGGTACTGTACTGTCATTTTCAAAAAAGTCTCTTCAGCATTTATTGCCCTTCAATTAAATTCTGCAGTATTTATTAACAACACTGCAATATTTATTTTATTTACTATAGCAATCAGTACCTTGTACTGTAAATAAAATCAGAGTGGAGGCATTTTAAATTTCTTAATTTTTTCATTCTTGCAGTAGATCAACAGAACTGGGTAAATCAATACAATTCATACTTTTTGGACTGATCTTTAAGATCAGGGAAGGGAGGTACCCTTAAGAGGGAAGGGAGGCATCCACTTATAATGTAAATTTGAGGGGTGGTGGTGTCAGGGGAAGAACAGAGCTTTCAGAAACTAGGATCTCTTCACAGATCCTGAACTGACTTGTACAATTGCCAAAATGAGGCCTTTTATAGGCTAAGAATGCTGTGATCATACGATGAACTTTTCTGAAGATACAAAAATTCAAGCATGTTGCATTTCAAAGAGAGCGAATCCTGGATTTGTGTCAGAATGGAATCCATTTACCAGACTGCATTTTAATACAGCAGGCAATATACATACAGGACGGGGAGATAAAGGATGACACCTACAGCAATCACAGAAAAACCTCACTGAAATAAAAATAATTTCATATTGGAGTAGCACATTTTTAATATAGTATTACTTTCTTAATATCCTTGACTAAATATTATAGACTGTACTTTAGACAGCCTCAAATATTTGCTTCTAATATGAACAACAGACTTTATACACTGGAGAAACTGAATTCGTTTAAGATATTTTTGATTAAAACCACAATTGTTAATCTAGCATTTCCCATGGCTGCAAAGCAGATGTTTTAAATAAGGTAATTTAAGTAAGGACGAGAAGAAATATTTTGGCAATGGGAACTTAGTAAATCCTGCTGGTAGGTACCATGATGCATTTCCAAGTTAAGCAACAATCAATGCACTGCCAAACACTGTATCACATGAAGTGAAGGAGCCCCATGGTCATCATCTCTCTGTGATGAATGTATGTACATACAGAAACAGAGAAATAAGAGCCAACAACCCCAGCATAGCATTCATTCATAATTAAAGCACAGTACTACTTTAAATAGCATGCCTTTTATTTAACTGAGCTACTACCTGTGTAAATTCATAGAAGTGGTTGATTTCCCTAGTAACCAAAATTAACGGTTATTCATTTGTAGTCCTCCTAGCACTGCAAAGCTATCAGAGCCTGAGAAAAGTGAGCTGTTTTCAATTCTGGCTTACCAGCACTGGCATAAATTGAGCTCTCCCTGCAGAATCTTCATGACTGATGAGGCATAAACCAGAAAAGGCCTAACTTCAGCTTTCAGATTACAGCCAAACCTTCAAAGATTTGTTAACATCTCTTTCTTCTCTTTTGTTTCTGACAATTAAATGTATTTAATACATTTAATACATTAATACATTCACTGTGAACAACATACATGCAAACTCAGACCATTTTTATACCATATAAAGGCAGAATCAGAGTTTGAGATGAGGAACTAAAACATAAAAATAGCAAGCAATTCCAGAACTAAGACTAGTCTCGTTGAGCCCTTCTCATGTTTTAGCAAGTACTCTTCAGCCCCTGATTACTGATGGCATTTTTGTCACAAATTATCAAAGCCTGGTATCATAATTCTATTCTCCCTCCTATCTTTGCTAGCATTTTTAGGATTTAACTGATCTAGAAATGGCTATACATATATGTAGTTTTGGCACAATTATTTAATTCCCCATGCTGCAACATCTGACAGCAAGTAAAATAAGACAATCTTGGGAGTTCTCAAAATAACGACTAGGATTTCTACCTTTCTTCTCCATTGTTACAGTCAGTGTCATTACAGTTAATTTACGTGATGCCATTTTCCACTCTAGTTATAAATCCTGTCTGTTCTAGTTATAATTCTTGTCACAGAAATGGAGAATTTGAAACCTTTTACGGATCATTTTTAACATTCTGCATTTGGTTTTGTTGGTAATTCCACTTCCACATTCATCTACAAGCACAGCCTCATGAATACGTATGTAAAGGTTCACTGAGTCAACCAAATGAAATATGGAATATTAACAAGATTAAACTCCTTTCTCCTTGCTCAACAGCATGTTACTACTTACCACTAGTAGACACACTGATTGCAATAGATCATGCTGTGACATGCATAAAAAAGAAGATGGAAAACAGTTGAAAACCAAAAATATCATCAGTGTGCTTTTGAAGTAACGTTAGTCATTCTTAGATGCCTTCAGGTGTATTTAGATTGGGATACATACGTGTATCTCAGGAGCCATGCAGAAGATTCTCTTGATAAATTTTAACAGCAGAATTTTGTACTCTAGATAACTCTGCATCTCCAAATGGCACAGGCTCTAAACTCCATGAATTCTAGAAATAACTGGTGTCTCTGCATATTTCTATATATACCCCATGGTTTAGGTCTGAGCTTCCCAATGAGCAGAGTTACCCAGCAGCACTAAGAAAACCCCAAAGAACACGGCCCAGTGACTTACAGACAGTCTGCCGACATCTCAGCCATGGTGCCACGTGGTTATTACTGAAATCAGGTCTTGTTTTCTCACACCATTTGGGAAGCCTTGCATCTGAAACTGACAGACATCAGCACTGTCATTTTCCTGTTATGTTTGTCAACATAGTTAAGAAATTTAGATCCTTGAGGAAAATCAGTAACAATAGTGATAAATTAAGGCCCTGTCTATCCTAGAGATCCTAGGTACTGTTGCCATTCTGCTGTCTACCCAACTGGCACAACACAGAGCAGAAAGAATACATCTTATTTCTCCTATCAGACTGGAATGCATTTATTATCTTCAGTGGAAGGATATACTGCTGTGAAAATGTCATTTCCAGCTCTGGAAGGAATGCAGATGTGACGATGGATCAAAACTATGACCCCCATTTCATAGTACAGTGTGGCTTTACTCATAATTCTGTCATAAACCCATCATTCCATAAATTCTACTGTATTGACAAAGGTCAAGATTTCTTGAAGTGATTTTTCCTTCAAGTACTATGAAGTTTCAAAAATACATGGATCACGAAGAAATGCTCAAAAGAATGAGGATTTTGCAGGCTCCATTTCATAGCAAAAGCCAAAGTCCTGCGGTTCTGGGAGAGACCCCCAAAGAGGGACTGGACTTTTCTTCACACCTCGCTGCAGCCTTGTTCCTGCCCTCAGCACTTGGGACAAACACTCATCACAACCCAGCAGGCAGGAGGGAGCACCCTCTGCACCCTCAGCACTTCAAAAAGCTTAGAAATGGGTGCTAGGAGGAGAAGGCTCACAGTCTTTACCTTGCCAGTGAATTTGCACTAGATCCTTCAGCTAAACCTCTCCTTGGAAAGAAGTCTCTTGCAAGACGGATGTGCACCTGTCCTGTTTTTCTCGTATAGGGTGTAATTCTCTTGAAGTACAGAATTAAAAAGATTTCACAACAAAGCCCCCACACCTTTTCCCTCCAACACGTGATAATTAGGGATGAAACAAAGCAAACATAAGCACTAAAATACCAGGAAATGCAAAATGTAGGCAGACCATGCAACACCTGCTCTAAATACAAATTTAACTGCCTCAGGACAAACCCCCTTAACTCTCTGCTTAACTCTCCACACAGAGTGGTCAATGCTTAGATAAATGGGCAGCCACTCAGCATTTTGTTTTCTTCCCTTGGTTTAATGTGTGGCCTCAGGCTGACTTTACTAAGCAGGATACTGCTCTGAATGCAGATTAGAAATGTCAGAATGATTCATGTCCATTTATTCATTTAAACAAACAAGGAATTGCACATCAACATCTGGGAAAAAACCCACACAAGTGTCCCTCATAATTTTAGCTCATGATTTTTAAAACTGGAATTTTCACTGAGGACCCAGCTGCTTCAAGACATTTTCTCCTATTTTTGTATAACGAAGAAGTTACCTATGGGGTTTTTTTTGTTGAGAGGAACCTTTTTAACCTTGCTCATTTTTGTCTTTGTTGGTAACTGTTGTATAAAGAATCTATAAAACTGCATAATACTTGACAATATGTATGTGGGCCCTAAAACTCACACAATTCTGCTATTCTAAAATTTCATAGACTCATTTTTCCCACCATCCCTCTTTACAGCAGTGCAAAATCAAAACAAAATGGCACAGAGCATGTAAAAATTCAATCAAATACAAAGGCATCATTTGTATCACAAACTAGATTTAATAGATGTTTGTGAATGCTTCAATGTTCTTATTTTTCTACTTAGAGAGATCTTGGGTTTCTGTCCAGTTTGACACATAGCCTCAGTGTTATCAATGAGGCAGAAGTAGCTGCAGCATCTCTTCTGCATTATGAACTTTTATTTCGTGTGTATGCGGATCCATCCACCCAGTCATCTACACAACAAATGGAACTGATGTTTGTCATTTTTCATTCTATCTGAGGTTCAGGACTTATTCAAAGCTATTTTACAAAAATATTTTCTACTCGTACTCCTGCTAGACTGATAACTGCAGAAGGTAAAGAAAACAATACTGATTTAACTTTTTTCTAACAGAAATAACATGTATTGTTGGATTCCAAATTAGAAAAAAAACCTGACATATGAGACTCAGATGTTATTCCACTTTTCTTCTTAGCAAGGATAGAATAATCACAGGTTGTGAAGTTTCCTTTTCCATTCCTACATATCATATCTGTAGTTTAAACAACAGTGTAGCCTTTAAAAAAATAGAGCAGAGTAGCTGGGGTATATAGTATTGCATCTGGACTTTATCCATTTTCATGAAGTGCCATCTCTATGACTGAATTTGCATGTAGCTTGGGGAGAAGCCAGCGCATTTCCAAAACTATCATCTTTAAACTTGATTCTTTTTTTCTTCCTTTGTTTATAAAAGCATGTAGATTTATGAGAAGAAAAATCTGTTGTGAATGCGATGTGTTTATCATCAACAAGATGGTCTACAGTGAATTGGACTTTCAGACATTTGGATTGAATTTCAGCTGTGTCTCCGCAAAATAATTGATGATCACAAAAATAATTCTGCCTTCATCTGAAGTCTATCAGACCAGACAATTGAAAATGTTTTTAAAAGCTAGGCTATTTTAACCACTTTGTAAAATGCCAATCTACCAGACGGAGAAGGAAAACCATAGCAAGAAAATAACGGGATTATGATTTAACTATGACCCTTTCTTCATAGGGAAAAAAAAACAAACCACAACCCGTTGTGCATAGGTAGGTGTAGATGTTTCACCAAAAAAACTGCATGTGTGTAAACATGCACACATCTGTTTATAGTGTAACAGCTTTAAAAGTTTATCATTTGAGAAAGTCTTTCCAACCATTAAAGAATAACAAGGCAGCTGTCCTAGAAGTGTAGGGTGGTAGCTGTTTGATCCAAAAAGGCATGAGCTGTACCTTCTCTTTTAGCTAGGACATTTCTGAATGGGACCAACACTCCCCTCTACTCAACAGTCATTTCATACTTTATCAAACCTGCCTGAAAGCAGCTAATACTTTCTGAAGCTATCAGCCCATAGAAGGGGAAAGAGCAGTTGGTAGCACACCAACAGGGTCACGCAAACAGACTCCTTCCCTTCCTCCAGCTCTTCTGCCATTTCCCCTGTGATTGCACAGGTCTAGTTTCCCTGGGAAACCAGGCTACAAAGTCTGTCAAAACAGAAATATCAAGATTTATCCTTCCCTTGTGGAAAGTGCTTAGTTGTATGGCTTAATGAACTGCTAGAAGGCAGCTGGGTGGTGTTATTTTCTGTTTCCCAGAAGAAAGAATAAACATCACAAGCCCCCCGCCCCCCAACAATGCCAGAGTGAGAAAATGCATGAAAAGAAATTCATTTAATGGTGAGAGACATCATTATCAACAAGGGAAATTAAAGCTTTAGAATTACAATCCAAGGAGAAATATTTTCCCTTCTTCTCAATGCTATAGCTGTGCCTGTGCTGGAAACTACACAGTCCTGGCAGGGTCTTGGGCAGAGACCCCTGCACACCACCACCTCTTCTGTTCCACTGAGGCAACGTCCATGGCCTGATTTTGGTCCCTACCAGTCAGCACTTTCCAAAACAGCTCCTGAGCACAACTCAGGCATTAGTACAGTCCAGAGACCACTCCCCTCGGGCAGCCTCAATGCAGCCAGCTGTTTGAGAAGTTAAGAGAGTTCAGCTCCATGAACTTGGGTGCTGTCCTGCCTTCTGGGTACAAAATAGCCTAAGCTTGGGGTTTTTTTAATTACTTTTTATTATTATTTTTTAAGTAGTACAGATGTAGATTTCAAGTTCAACTCCTAAAGCTGCAGAGATGCCATAACTAACACAGTTGGAAAGGCCTCTTATACTACAGGTCAAGCAAAGCATTTTGTGCTTTACTGACTTTGTTTTCAGAAGGCTATTTTAAGCAATAGCTGCATTACTGAGATTCTAAGCTCCCCAAACCGGTGTCAGTTTTGAGTATTTGTCAGTATTGAGGCTTTGTTGTTTGATCCAGGGTGGTTTGGGTTTTTTATTTTTATTGTTTGGCTTTTTTGGTTGGTTGGGGTTTTTTATGCAATTGAGAGCTCACAGATATCATCTTGGGGGTGATAAACCAGTGTGTTATGGAAACCCTGCTAGCACAGTCATTACCAATGAGACCTGGTACAAATGCAGTCCTCAGAATCAGGTAAAGATGCAAAGATCCCAACAGAGTGAATACTACAGAAAATACAGCAAGTGAAACTCGTTCCCCAATTTCCACTTTTAGCTGCAAAATACAGCAATTTAAGATCAGGATATCACCAACAGAATTTTGCAATTATTTCTGAAAACAAGGGAAAGGGATGGAAAGCAATCAGATACAAACGTCCTGGATCTATTTCCTGCAGTTCAAATAGGCATGGTAAATTAGTTGTGTGTATGTCTACAATCATTCTTAAACAAATTATGGAAAGGTTCTCTGTGGGACATTACAAAACATTTCTCCTGATCAATATTATTAGGATTATATAGCTATTAAAATTACATTTTAGAAGTAGCTTTGTATACATGTTCTCCAGGGAAATTTCAAGCAAATATCTGGCCACAGTTAACTCAGATAAGGCCAATTAAGGGAAAGCTTAAAAACACATTTCTCTCATATTAAAAACCAAAGCCAAAATTGCTCGACCCAAATATTTGGATTTAAATACCTACTGTGTAAACACTGTGGTCAGTAATTAAAAAATCTAGGTCCTAAAGGGAAGCTGTAGTACTATGACTCTTAATAATGTCTTGCCTCCCAGAAACTGTGATTTCTCCAAATGTTGAAGTGAGACCATACAAGAGGTACATGTGCTGATTTTAGCTATCAAGAATCCATTCTGAGTGGAGACAGTACCTAAGAAAACTTACCATATTACTTTTACTTTTTTCCTAGGGATCTTTGAACGGCACATAGTACAGTCACTGCAGCCATAAGGATGTCATTTCTGTGAGCACGTCTTTACAGACCTGGGAAGTAACATGTTGAACTACAACACAACTTTAATGAAAACACTAATGCAGATGTAGGTTCATCAGGTATTAGGCATGATCTATACATCTGAAAGCAATGGGTGTTCATATATCCCACAGTTATTATCTAGCTTTTCTCTGCACTTACTAAGTCAAAGCTTATTTAAAATACAGACAATTGAACAGGAATTGTTTTTGTGAAGTTTCTCCTACATGATGGAGTACAGAAGTCATAAGCAAAATAAAAAATGAGAATTCATTTTTAAGGACTACTATTTCTCATGTTTTTCCATTAGCATCCAAATCCTGAAAATAAGAAAGAGTAGATGTTTGGATGCAGGATCCCAACACAGAGTACCTTTTCAATCCAATACTAGGACACGGAAAAGGTACAGATCAGAGCTGAAATAAGAGAAATAATTTCTGGAAGTTTTAGTGATTTAGCAGGAATGTTACAGATAATCAGATGAGGTGTCAGGAATTGAGGGGTAATGCACCTCTTTACAACCACATATGCCCTCTTAGTTTCACAAGCCAATTGTTCAGATATAAGACATTTAAATACATACCCAATACCTTTGTCATTTCTAAAACAGACTCTCAAAAATTGGGATCCATATAGGCTGACTTTGCAACAACATACAAGAGCAAACAACCCTCCTACCATCCCAAAGCTCCACTGGTTTTAAATAAAATCACATTAATTTAAGTATTCCCTTTTGCAACAGAAGTATTTCAAGATATGGGAGAACCCATTAGCTAAGAGCTCTAAAATTAACTATCAAACACAAGTTCAACAGAGCCAGATTTTAGACTGACTGGGAAATGATGCTTGGATCTCTATTTACAACAGGTCTTTAACTTCTGTCTCTCTTGTTCTTCTCCTGTACTCAACTACAATTTTCTTCTGCTAAATAGCATGCTGAAGCATGCAGAAATGCCAAATTTGTTTCAGTGTAATTTAATAAAAAAGCTGTTATTATGCATTAAGTGGCAAATGTTAATCCTCCTTTAATTCTTTTAATGCATTGCTCTTTGATAAAGGAATTTATTGTACTTTAACATTAAATCCTACCCATCTGTTCAAGAGTAGTGCCATTCATCAGTGGCATGAACGGGCTGAGAGGAATTTCCTCTGGAGGTGTCTTTTTGAAGGTCACTTTTGTTACTGAATGCTTTCACCCCAACAACTGTATGTGGCAATTTGCATCAGATGGAAGAATGGCATGGACTGATCCCTAATGAATAATGCTGGAATTTGCTGGGAACGAGACAGGCAGCCTACTCTGTTTCCCAGAATTTTTTTTTTCCATTACAGATATTGTGATAATTTCCATGATTATAAGGAATTCAATTTTTTAAGGCAGTAAAAGTGCACCCCTGGAGTTTTATTTACTGTCCATTCTAATTTTGTTATGTCAGTCTAGCACATTTATGCTCCAAGTATAATAATGTTTTTGAATTCATGCCCAGCTTACATTATAAAAATTAATTTCAGAGAAGGGCTTTCTTTTAATACGTGGTATCTTCTAAAAGGACAAATACAGCTCTGGCATTTTACTTCTCTAATCACATTACTAAATTATATAAAGAAAACTGGAGAAATGAATGTGATCTGGCTAAAAGAACATGATTGTGCAGATATGGTGGCATCCTTACCACCTACTACCTTAATTGAAAAGTGAAGATAATGAAGGAATAGAATGACACTTCTCCATAAATCTAGTTGGATTTCTAAGAACTCTAAAAGAAAGAAAAAAAGGGGGAAAAAAAAAAAGAATCCATCACTAAGAAACAAGGGCACAGAAGACACAAAAGAAATCCGTTTATCAGTTTCAGAGTTTTGACAACAGTCTTGAGGATACTACTTTACCAGCTTCTCAACTACTTACACTAAATACTGCTCAACTCAGTATGAAGGGAGGCAGCTGTAACCAGTCCAAATGTTTGCACAAGGGTGTAAATTCTGCTTTCATTCAAGGCGTTTGGTTTTGATGGTCGAAATGAACCAAAAGTTGAAATTTGGAAACCAAGTTGTTGGGTCCAAAGAAATGTGTTACTGCCTCAGAGCAGAACAAACAATAAACTTCATACCAAGTCCAGATTTTTCTCAAACAGATGACATTAGCTGTGATCCCAAGGAAGATCTTTATAAATAGTAACAATCTCTGTGTGATGCAGGTGTCTAGAAGATACCAGGGTCCTCCTTAACTCCTGCAGTAAGCAATGAGGTTGAAACAACTTCTGCAAAAAAAACCAATGAACCTCCTTGAACCCAGCCACTCAAATGGGAACCTGGCACATATCTGTTTCATATACAAACACTGCATTGTTCTCCAGATACTACAGTTTCTGGCCTTAGAACTGCGAGCTGCAGCTGTGGCCCAACCTCTAGGGCCAGGAAGTGCACCCCGGGTCACCAGGGATGTTGGTTGTTGGGGGTGAGGAGGGACTCTGGAGACTGGTTTTTCAGGTAAGTCCAGTATAAGACAAGACATCAGATTCTGCCAAACTGAGAAAGTGTGTCCCCCAAGTGTACAATTACAAATCAGGAGCTCAGTTTTCCAAAGAGTACCTTATACCTAACTGGCAGGGAAATAATACTATGAATGAAGATGCCAAGAGAAGGCCAGCTTCAAAGACATAAGAGATAAAGCAAAAAGATTCTGATTTAACAGGGAAGCTGAAACATTTAGCTTATCTAAAGCATTATTTTTATAATACTGGGACCATATTTAGCTAATGCATTCACACATAAAATTAATTAAGCTGTATTTAAATTATTCTATTTATAATTGTAAATTCTCCATTTCCTGCAAATCAGACTAATGAGGCATGTACTTAATTTTGAAATTATTTTTGAACAAGTTTGCATAAATTGGCATGGCTATGTAGATTTATACCCAGATGGAAGATCTGGGCTGCTATGTGTTGAAAATAATATAGCATGGTGATATGGTAGGGAAGGAAGCAAGCAAGCTCTTAGTACCACACTGCTGGTGATACACACATATATATAAAACTAACATTCATATTTACATTTACATGATTACAATCTATCAGAACTTTGCCCAGATAAAAAGTTACATAAACTTTCAGAGAGGAACCAAGAACCAACTTTTTTTCTTCTACCTTAACTATTAACATTACTGCTCTTCATTTTATTTTCTTTTTAATCATGGTATGTGTGTCATTGCTTACTTGGAGGTACTAAACCAAATTCTTACCCTGAAGTTTTAACAGTAAAAATAGGACAACAAAAAATACTATCTGAAAGTATTTACTTCAGAGCATTTCTTCATAAAAACTGAGGTAGAGCACACATAGAAAAATCTTGAAGATAGTGATTCCTAAATCTTCCAAGTCTGAGGTTCACATCTGCACAGTGTAGAATCAGTTCTGCTGCACAGAGCTCGGGATGTCACATTCTACTCCCATACTTTTGGGGCAAGGACATACGGTTAGTACCTGCAGTTCTGTGACTGAGCCAACTGAGTTACAAGGAGCAGAAGGTAGGGGACAATGGGTAAACCACCTTTTTACCCATTTCCCTACACCTCAGGCATTGGGGAGGAATCGAGATGCTCCTTTTTCCAAACTACACACTGTCTCTCTGTAAGTGCAGAAGCAGCAAGAAAGGCTCAGAAGAGGAAACTGAACCATTATCATTACCTGTCAGCACATGGCTCATTCTCAAAGCTGTAGCTAGCTCATAGCAACCCTATGTACAGAAACAGCTATTTTCTGGTCTGGTTGTTGAAATCTGTTAAAGCCTAAAAGGAAGATTAGCATTACACAATAAGATAGATGAAGGTCAATTAAGTTAAATTCCACTAATGTATCCTGAAGTGTCCAGTTTGCTCTGAAATTTTCTGGCTGGTATTTGTAGATTTACTTGTAAATTACTCACACAGTTTTTCCACTAATACAACCTCCCTTCCCAGTGACTACTTCAGGGAACTCCAATTCTTTTTTTAATTAAAATTCAGTAAAAGCAAACAGCCCAATTTAATGCCTATCAATATTGGTCATCCTTTCAGGTAGTGTAGTTTTAGACAACATAGATACATCAGGGGTTATTATTCAGCCAGAAAGCCCAAATTAAGGCAAATTGTTTAAAGATCACAAACATTTCTGTGAGTAAATATGGGCCTCTAAAGTTAAATAACACCATTTCAGCAGATATAAAGTACCTGGCAAGTTCTAAATTGAAGTCAAGCACCTTGAAAGGAAATGTGGATTTCTTAGAGCTTAGACTGCTTTGCAAGATGAGGTGGAAGCTGATATAGTTAATGGAGAAAAAGGAGAATAAGCAGAATTTACTGCTGGCTCCCCAAAACATGGCACCACAGTGCTTTCTTACTCAGAATGAAAGTTATAGAAATGGTAATGCTCAGAATATGAGTATTTATGTAGGTATATCCATACTGAACTGACTGATTCCTATATGGCACTGCTCACAGATTACCAGCTAGCACTGCTGAGAACACTTTCCGAAACGGCATCATGTAACGGGTGCAAATCAAAACCGAAGTCAGAGAGTACCTTCCCCTTAACTTCAGGGCCCTTTAGATTAAGAGTAGAATACTGCTTCAGTGGTCTTTAAGAAAAATGTAAAAAGAAACCACAAGAGACAGGAACCTAAAAGAAGCAGCTCTACCAAAAAGTCAATCTGAGACCTTTATTCAGCTTCCATTGCGCTATAAGAATAATGAGACATCCACAGAGCAAGAGAGATGGTTCACATCACTTCTTTTTCCAAACTTAAGCTCTAAAGCCCTTTGTGATAATTATCTCACTATCTAGCAGTTGGGCTACATTCCTAAAGGGATTCAAGAATATCATCATCTATTATGTCTCAGTTCTTTCTTTTGAAGTAGTAAAACACATCTGAGAATAACTCTACTGTGGAAAGGAGGTAGTCAGGCTTGAGGGGCTGTTTCATATGGAAGCATCTTCTAAAGTACCTCTACAGCAGTATCCTGATCTGGAGTGCTTCCCTCTATTACTCGCCTCACACTGATCTGATGGTGCCTGTGTAACACAGCTAGCTGTATTCCAGTGAGGGGTACTTCACAACTAGGAGCAAACTGAAATCAGAAGATTGCAAAAGAAAGCTTCAAAGCACCTCAGTCAACCCTCTCAAGAGAGCTGCAGGTTCTCTAGGTCAATGCTTAATAAAATTAAGTTTCACCAAATACACTTATACCAGAAAGCAAACACAAATAGCCCATTTGGTGAGACAGAATTCTATCCTTTTTGCTGTTCAAAACACTAGTTAATTGAAAATGGGAGCAATCTTTCCACCAAATCAATGATTCCCACATTGCCCACTACAGAGGTACAACTTAATCAGCTGGGAATTAGAGTAACTTACACATACCAACTTCAGCGGGATTGATCACATAAGCATAAATTGAAAAAAGACCTGGTGCTAGAACAAGCAAGGCACATCATGTCACCCTCAACGTGATGTCAAATGTCAGGCCCATCACTGGAGACAAAAACAAATACATGAAGACACAGTATACAAGCAATTCACCTTTTCTGGTCTCCAAGAGTTAGGTCAGTCCCAATCGCTTCAGACATCCCCCATGCAGAGGTAACTTGCTCTTCCCCTAAGTTTCACAGCCACTGATGCTTTAAATGGAGACCCTGCTCTTTCTGAGCCTCACTGTGCCCCTCCCAGCATCAGCATCTATCAATCACTACATGAGGCAGAGGCGTCTTGCAGCCTTCCCTTGCAAGGGAATTATCCTCAACTGCAGCCTAGCATTCACCTCTCTTAAGTAAAGGAAAACAGAAGCACTCTCTTCTCCCTCATCTTTCTTGCTCAGTCCTCTCCTTACGTGAAAAAGCAGCAGAAATTTGTTGTATAAAGCAGCATTCACACTGATGAGTGATAGTTGTTTGGGTAGCTTATTTCACAGCTTATTTAACAATAGATACATTTGAGTCATTCTCCTAACACAACTAAATTACCTACAGCTAGGATAAATGCCTGAAGCAACTGGAGTAATTACAAACATACTAATCAGGGACTACAGCCCAGATCTCATCCACTAGAGGTGTGTGATACGCACACTGCCCAAGGGTCAAGATCCAAGAAGCTGTCTGTCCTGAAAAACCATTCCAGAAGCCAGCAGCAGACACTGGGTCCAGCCTTGCTTCACGGCAAACCACTCCATGCTACATATGTTTTTGAAACCAGCAGCAGTACACACATGGGAAAAATACGGGCTTTTTAATAACTCTACTTTTATAGACAGAAGAAATAATAATGCTAGTTTCTTCCAGCTGTCCACTAAGACAGCTGAGTTCATAAACAAAAAGTTCATAATCTGAGTGTAATAGATTTTGTTTCCTCAGGCAACACAGTGCTAGGGAAGCGTTTAAAAAGGACTTTTCTCTGTGTAATCAATAAAGCTTTCACAGAAAGATTGGTTCTGTTCCAAAGACGTTTTTAGCTGCTTGCACAGGACTCCCAAACACCAAATAAAAGTATTTTATCAATTTCTATTTTATAACTCTCTCCCATTTCTTTATAACCCCTCCTCAAAGTACACTGAATTTGATGATTTATATAAATTACAACCTAAAACCAAGTCAACTCATAGTTTATAACTCAAATTGACACTATATGCGACTGAAATTTTACTGACAGAAAAAAAATTAGGTATTTCATTATATCATAATTTTAAAATGTGTACATGGAGAATTCTGCAGATCAAAATTTATAATAGTGTCCAATATAATCAGAACTTAAAATATATTCCATAAGAACATAAGTATTTTCAAAGAACACATGTGAAAGCACCAGCTTTTCCTCCCAAGAACAAAATGCAGGTTAGTTTCAGTCTCCAACCTGCACTGGGTACTTAAAGCACATTTAACCTGTACCTGACTAAACTACTCTACATAGATTTCCATTCAAAATGGTTGGTTTCAATGGTTAATGTAGTCAATATCAGAATATATGCATGCTTATCAAAAGAGATCATTTACATAGATTTTTCACTTTTGGTCATTATGATAAAATTTTATCTTTCACGGTAATCAAGGCAGAGTTTTATTTGTTATACAAAAGCTGAAATGGTAAAAACTTCACTTGGACTTTTGTTTACAATATAATTGTAATAAAAATTTATTACCCCTTGGCCCAGAGTAGCACATACCCACTCACTACTGACCCTTTCTTTAGTTTTTGTAAGCTATGCCAATAATTTTTTTTGCATATGAATCAGAGCAATTCACCTGTTGTTACATGATTTCCCCAGGCTCCTCCTGCCATAGTTTTGCCATAGCTTGACTGTTCGCCTGGGATCTTTTTATGAAATGGAGCCCTTCATATGCAAAGCTTTGACCCACTGTTGACCTTTCCTCAGAAAGATTTTCCACAGTGCTAAGGCTTAAAAGATGAAAGAGAAATACATATTTTGCTTAGGGTCACAGGAGACTTGCTTTTCTCTGGTTCTGTGAAGAATTCAAGAAGAGGCAAAGTGCACTACTTTTGCAAGGTTCCTAAGCACATGGAGGCACTGACTTGAAGAAACACACTGGCTGTACACCACAGCAAATGCCACGAAAGAAGAGCAGTGTCACAACATACAATGGCAATCTAAAGACCAGCACCTCAGACAGAAGGGTAAAGAGTAGGGGTCCCACTGCTCTCCTTTGGTCTTCTTCAGGGTAAAGGATTCAAAGACAGGCTCTGGAGAGAAAGAAAGCTCTCCCAGGCCCATGGGTACTGTGAAGGTACCATGTAGGCGTGAAATAAACATTGTTACAGTTCAGGCCTTTTTGTGCTTTTACTCTAGACCATACTATTGCAGGTGGCCCTCGGGGATCCAAACTCCACTGTGCGGCATGTCATTGTAAACAGAACAAAGGACGGCTCTCATGTCCCCTGTGCTTGCCCATTTTCCTAGCCCACACACTCTTTCTTTCCCCACTAAAAATCAAACAATACATTGCTAGGAGCAGTTTTTGCTCTCAAGAGTTCTTTTCCTCTGCTGAAATCATTATGCTAAATTTCACCCAGAGAAAATGGTCCAACGGAGAATTTAGTAGATGCCTTATTCCTCATTCCATAATGCTGATAACTGCCATAAAAAGCTGACTTCACTACTTTTATAATGAAAAGTAAGGGAAGTTTGATAGTGCTAGGACTAGTTAATGTGTTAATGTAACATTTGGCTTTCCTCACAGAACAGCCACTTTCTCTAATAGAATTACAGCAACAGAAATACTGAGCATTCATTTTTATATGGTCTCATTTCAGAACCTGGAAACGTGTCTGAATGTGAAGAAAAACTAAGTACCCATAGGCTCAATCCTGCAAGGTACTAGATGTCTGCAACTCTCAGAGAAGTCATCCACATGTTGAAGTTTTAACCTCTTCCCATTCAAGCAAACTGCTCTCGACTTCCTCTTGCAGCAGTCTGCACAAGGGAGGAATAGGGCAGCCTGCAGATCAAAGCCGCTAGGAGATCAGGAAGCAAAAAGGTGTTCTCCACTACCCCCCTACATGGGCACATTTAGCCCACATAAAAATATTCCTGATGTGGAATCGAGTACCCACAGGGGAGATACTGTAGAATCGACATTCTGGATTACTCTGAAAAACAAGCATAAGAATTCTGCAAATAATGGGAACTGGGGTTGCTCAGTATGTTCCACAGCTGGATTTCAAACATCATTCACTTTACCCACAGAAGTGGTAAAAGGATGCCAAGGAGGCTATTCAAACAAGTAAAGGTAATCTGGCTCCAATCCCAGTTGCCTAAAAGTAGGCCTGTTTCAGAGACAGGATTTTTTTTCTTTTTTTTAATGTATGAGAATAATTAATTTCAGCATTTGCAAGGAAATATTGCAGAGAGAGTAGAAGTACTTTAGAAGATAAAATCAAACAAAATCAACAAACATTATCCAAGGCTCCACATATGGCTGCATCCATGCATTAATGCCATTATAGTCCAGATAGTGTCTGCCTTTGAGATTAACCATGTTAAAGTAAATACTAAGCAATTTTCATTAGTAGTGGGCAATAGCTGGTTATCTCATTTCTAATTTCCCAATGTTTAACATCTGTGAGCTTTGTCTTATTACCTCCTCCTGCCCAGCAGATATTCCTGACCTCCCACTTTGAGCTCAGATGATCTTAGGAGAGATTTTTATTTTTTTTTCCTCTGATCTGCGAAGGAATTTGTAAAATTTGTAAAGTTGTATATAGCCTGCTCTGAGAGGCAACAGGTCACAGAGGCAAAAACCAGACTATCACATCCTTTGAACTTGTGTATTAAGAAGGCAAAATATTTGGTAGAGTTAAAAACATTGCTGACTGAAAGATTGAGCAGAAATAAATAGAAGTCCCTATGTTTTAATTTGCATAGGTTGAATCCAGTAGAATAGTTGTTTGTACAGCACACACCATGGCAGGAGGCTGACCTGTTGGGTTAGCTGGGTGCTATGGCAATGTAAGTTACAGTAGTGTCTGTTATGCTGCTTTTCTAAGACTGCTTCTCCTGACACACAAAAAAAACCCCAAAACAACCAAACAACCATCAGTCAGGCACACAGCATTTAATACCCAAAATAAGTTAATTTATCCTTTTCCCTCCTACTGCAGTGTCAATCTATATCACATTACTGAGCTCTGCAGCAGAGTACACAGCTACACATCCATTTGGTAGTGAAAAGGCAGTGATCTAGAGTAGTAGTTTCAATTTATTTCAACTATTTGATTTTGAAGTCAATGTCAACACTCAGGAGGTGGTATCTGTAGCTAAGACACCTTGGTAGCAAATTTTCTGCAGTCTGCCATTAAGTGTCTGCTATCCTCTCTGTTTCAAAAGTCACCATTTCTGTGTTTATTTTTCCTGAATTAATAGCAATAGCTTTTTTTTTTTTTACTGCAGTATGTCAGAATAATTAAAATGCCAGCACTCAGGCCTATCTGTATTCTCCATAACAATCAAGTTACTGAAGGTTCATTGAACAACAATGAAACAATTATCTCCGGGGTGCTGATCTGCCATAAAACACCATAAATGTAACTGATCTACATCAGGTATCTTATCGATGCACTGAGACTCACTGATTCTGTACATACAGAAGTGAAAGGATAAGCATTTACCCCCATCATGCTGAGGGATTTAGCACACAGTTACTTGCATTCCTGAATTTTTCCTAGTGCCAGGCTAGAGCTTGCCTGGGCAGAGCTCTCTTCTCAGTCAAGAGTGCTTGCTGAGCTTATTTCTATGGAGTGTCACCTGAACGTGCCTGCTGCATGACCTAACCCAGCTGTGCCTTTTTTTGCCTGGAGTCTCTTATCTGATCTTGTGCTCTTCAGTTTTCCCTACCTGCTTACAACCACCTCATAATTGCAAACTGCATCTGGTACTTTGGATAAACATCTCTCTCTGGTGGGAACCTTTAAATCACACCTGAATTAAGCCATTCAGAGAGCTTTTATTGACTATATTTTAAAAAACTTTCTTTTAATCTGCAACACATCCTCGGCATATTCCCTGCCACAGAGACTCATTTTGCCTTAGTTTTCCATTGCCTAGAGAATTTTTATATGTTTTGTTTTGGGTTTGTTTGTTTTTTTAACAGTCCAAAAATGGCAGTGATGGAGAAGATTGAACTAAAAGCCAGTACTCAGGAGAAATGTGGGTGAAGGAACATTCCTACAAAGACAGATACGGTTATTAGATGTTAAATCATAAACTGTTTGAGAATCATATATAAGATGCTTATAGTGAAAAAGGGCAAATGCTACACTTGATGATATGAACAGTAACAGCATGTGTCAAACCAGTACAATAATCCCTCTGCTCTGCAACGCTCAAGCTTCTTCAACAGCAGAACTGATTGGATTCAGTCTGGGACATGACAGTTTAAAAAGACAAATTGAAAACAAAGCAGATGAGAACAACAAAGATGACAAAAACCGCTTAGAAAATACGATTCAGAAAGGTTTATGTTTTGCATTCTTTCCACATGTATAAAGAAAATGGAACTTGAGAAATATCCCTAAAAGAAAGATGGTGTAAAAAAATGGCAGTTTCCTCCAGAACTTAAAGTGCTGTGTTTATCACTTTCTGTTTAATAACTTGATTGAAGAAAAGAAAGATGAATGGGCAGAAAAGTGAGATTATCTTCCCATTTGCTATGACACAATACCAAATAAGATGTCAGAACTAAAGAATGTGAAGAGGAACGTACTAAAGGCAATCTGAATGCATGAGTATTTTCATGTGTATGCTGTGGTGAGTTCTGCATGTTCTCTGGCTGGCCATCCCTACTTAGTGTTTAATTACCCACCTTTGTTACCTATCTCAACACAGTGCTGAGGAAAAAGCCTTTCAAAAGCCTTTCATTTCCTGAAAGGGTACAATTTCTCTTCTAGTAATTCCAAGTTCTTGCATAATGTTCAACACAATGATTAAAATTTCAGAGAAAATTAATTTCCTTTAAAAAAAAAAAGCTGTTATATTTCCTTTTTTCTCCTCCCTCCTTTCCTCTTTCCCTAGGAACCTTTTGCAGAAGAAAAATGAAATAAAGGAATGTAAAATTAGACCCTGAATGTTTCATCTTGCCAGCCACCCATCTGGAAAACCTTCCTACATTCAGTTTTCATAAAGTCAAAAAAGTACTTCTGAGTAGATGAACCTGAAATCTTGAATGTAATTAAAAGCATTACAACAAATTAGTTCAGCATGTCTATTTTGCATTCTGTGTAGCCCATATTCAAGAGGGCACTCCATGTTTTACAGTCTCAGCATGTCCTGTAGCCAAGAACTGGTCACTGCATGAACATCCAAGGTCAGTCGTTCCGGTCAAGATGGAACAGACTCCACTCTTCTGGTACCACAGGTACCATTTACAGATGCTACTTAGAGAGCTAGTGAGGAATTCTGTCTGTGGGGTCTCCATGGTCTGAATCCCTGTAGGAAAATTAACTGAAGTGGGTAGGAGTGATAACAGCAACAGTTCGCTCAGAAGCTGCATTTCTGGAGAAGGTTTAGTGCCCAGGGCATTTTCAGAGCCTTCAGCTACCAAGCTTCGTATGTTTCTAGTAAACGTCCATAAAATGAGATTTTTGAGAGACTAATGGCTTGACAGGCAAATTTCATAAAGATGGAAAAAAATCATCCCAGACAGAAGACAGTTCCTCTGATCTCAAGCCTCTGTTCCACTGTACATATGATACGAGATCATGTGGATTAAATGCTTATGTGATTTTATTAGCATGGGTAATAAGAATTTTTTCTTAATTCCGTTTCAGAAAATGTCTGAGCCTTTTTAGCTGAAAGAGCAGGAATAAGATATTTGAAGAGACACTGTATGTGTTAAAGGGAAGGAAGGAAGGTCACATGCATTTCAAAGCTACAGAAGGACCTGAAGATAATGTCTTCCTGTAAAAACTGATGGAGGATTCTGACAATAAGAAGCACTGTCAAGTCCACCTTTCATATCTCTGCAACACCAATTACCTAAGGTTAAATATAACCACTTACCCTCTTTTCAACCTTGAATGCTTAAAGAAAGATTTCCATTGAGTTTAGACTGCTAACTTCAGGTTTGAAAGCACTGGCGCAAAGGTACCAATATTCACTCCTGTCTCCTGGGGAGGGGTTTTGTGCTTTTTAGAAGTACGTGGGTGCAAGGCTAATGCAGCCATTCTGAAATCTGCTTTTTGATACTAGACTAAGATTTAAATTCTGATTTTCATATTGCTTATGTGTGAACTACCACAGAAAAGGTGTTTTCAGACGTGGCAAAAGAAACTCTTACCAAGTACTACATGTGTACGTCAGCCTCTCCCCACCCAGGTCCCCCCACACTGACACTTAGGCAATGGTCCCTTTTTTTTCTTTCTATTATCAGAGGGGACATGGGTATTATGAATTGAAAATGCTCAGACTAACACGAGCAACAGATGTTCACTGCTTCTGAGGAGTCTACTCCCCCTCTGCACTAAATTAAGACTTTTAAAATAAGCTGGTAATAAAGCAGTAATACCATGCCACAGATCTGTCATGCCTAAAACAAAGGAACCACCTGGTAATTGATATAGGCCTATTCAGTGCTGCCACTGGAAACAGCTGGATCATCAATGCTTGTATTCACAGTATCCAACAGCAGGCGAGTAGCTCTAATGCATCATAGAGTCTAATGAATAGATGCCTCTCTGCAGGGCCTAAAAATGAGTCTCAAAACATGAAAAGCTTAAGTCTGAAGTTATTGCTCATAAAAGGTTAAATATATTTAGCAAGAAAACCTGAAACAAGCAACTGACAATTACATAGCATAATGGAAAATCTCTCAGGTGCTGTGTTTTCAGGACTTGCACTTGGACAATTTCTGTGATTATTTCACTGCTCTTCTTTGAGGACTGTTGACAGCTTTACGTTTATTGATTAAAAATCTACTTCTAATTATAGAATTTATTTATCTATAGATAGTTGAAACATTTTTATGGGTCTTCATCTTCTTTAGCATTCACAGTTCTGATGTATTTTTAATATTTATATAACATGATCTCTCAATCTCCCTTGTGCCTAAGCCTGTCAACTTTTTTTTTTATTCTTATTCTCAACATTTTTTATTCCCTTCCAAGCCCTCTGCATCTCTCCAGCACCCATCTTTCCTGAATGGGTGGCTCAGCTTGTGTATGGTTTCCCAAGTGAGATCTCATCAATCCTGCCCAATAATATGAATATTTTTCTGTTGGAAATACCTTGCTGGGCACATTCGACAATCACACCTGCCTTTTCTTCACTGGTGTGTCTTGGTGTCTCACAGCTATTCTGACATTTATAGCAGGCCCTTCTCCCTCTCTATCATTTTCTCCAGAACATCTGTCCAGTTGTTAATGTAAATTCTGGTTACCTGTTACCAAGAAAATATTGCATAATTTTATGAATCCCATTCTTTTAGTTTTGAAGGTCATCCAGTTCTTTCTGTATGAAATACCAATTTTCTACCCGATCAACAATGACCCTGATTTCATTCTCTTTTTATTTATATAGATTAAAATGTACTTGAAAGTTTATTTTGATAATCTTTGTAAAATCTAACTTTAACATATCTGATTTTACCACTGTATTTCTTGCTCTCCAAAATACAACCACTTTCCTCACCAATCCATTTGCTGCACTCTCTGAAGAGTCTTTTTCTGAAATCCTATATACTTCTGGAAATAATCTCTTCCTCATTTTTAGAGCTCTTTGAACATTCTCTCTTCACTGACAAGCCTCCAAGGTTTCCATAGGGTAGGTACCCTTGGTACATCTATCTCCAAAAAATAAAATCCTCCAAGAGGAAAGTCACTTTCCTTGAATGCATCTCAATGGTTAACTATCCTAAAATCTTTGGTTAGCATGACAGCTCTCTGAAACCTCATTTTGACAATTAAGGTTATACCTAGAAGCAGAAAACGGATCAGGTAAGAGAAGTGTTTTATAACTAAGAGAGCCGGTATCCCGATAGTGATTTATCAGAAGGGGACAACTGTTGAAGTTGCAAGATCAGTTTTCTATTGTCTACAGTTAAGCTAAATCATTGCAAGCATTAATGTTTTACTCTTCTGCTTTGTAATATATGTCAGTTTTAAAACAATCCATACAGCAGGAAGAATTTGATGAAAGACATCCCAAACATCGCACAGACCCCTCAGTCCATATTCATGGACAGATAATTTCTCAAAGCTGACATCCAGTCACAGGAACAGTGATGTGGGGCCATGCACGAGGGCACAGAGGCTTGGGGCTCATGAATACATTGATTAAGCAAAAGTCACAGTTCAAAGTCACATTTACAAACAAACCAACAAACTCCAGGCTATTTTATCTAGAGCAATCCTAAATTACTGTACATTTGCAAACCATTTCACCCAGGAAAAAAGGATAGGCACGGTTTCAGCTACCTTTAACTGTGCAATAAATACATACCTACTACCCACAAGATAACATTTAGCCCTAGCCTGCAGTACTGACAAGAGCACTTAGGCTGGATAGTGGTTCTTCAATAGCTGAATTAAGCTTTCTCCCTGTGTACATGCATTTGCACAAGAACTAGATGTTTCTTACTGAAATTACCAAAAATTGTAATAACCAACAATATTCCTAGTTTTAAAAAAACTTAGCTCTTGCAATAACACATGTACTATAAAAAGAAAAGAGAGATAAAATTAATGCAAGAATGCAAGACATTAAAGTAATTTTATTTCTCTTGGTTTAGTTTCTAGTTGAAAACTAATTTTATCCATAAAAATCTGGTTTGGTTTTCCCTAGAGTTTGGAAAGTCAGCGAGTAGAGCAGAGAAAAAGCCATCAGCAACAAAGCAAAATTATACTACAATAAGACAATTCCAACAGCCTTTCCTGTGAATAGATTGATCTCTTTACATAACTATTCCATTATCAGAGACAATAACGTTGCTAGGCTCCTTTACCACTGAATTGAACTTACACTGATTTCTTCCTTAGTGATGTTGATAATAGTCTCATCTGTTTGCTCATTAATACCTTAATCTTCCCCTTTAAGGAAAACAGAAATACAATTTTTAAAAGTTGCTACAAGACAAACCATACAAAATAGAGACTATTTTAACACATGTTTAACATAAGCAAGGAAAATTTCTGCTAGATGCAGTATTTTCATAGACACAGCGGGTGAAAAATAGCAAGTGCATCTCTGAAATTACAACAGCAACAGCTGGAAAATGTCCTATGAATAATCTTGCTTAATGACATATTACTACCTCCCAATTGCTGGCCTCAGCACATTACTAGCCCTGTTCTAACAGGACCATCTGACTGACCCTCGAGTTCTGTTCTCTGCTTCCCTTCTCAGCCCCTGTTTCCTCTCCATACCAGTATAAGTCCCTTTACTTTGGCACACGTGTATGTCCTACTCAATTTGTCAAGCTGACTGTAGCACTGTTCACAGGCAAAGCAGTGCAGTTAACTTGTTATTTATATATTATCCCATATGTTTTTCAAGCTAATCAATAAAAATTAGATTAAAAAATAGATTAAAAAAAATACTGAAAGTGGACAGAGCTTGTTTGGTTTCAGCTTTAAAATCTTCTCTGTCCCACAGAGAATGACCAATGCTGTTTTCGTAGAGAACAGCCCCAAACTTTCCTCTGTGGTACTTACAATTTCCTGTACAATGTACAAATGTAAAGCCAGCAGTATACTTTTTGGATTTTAAGCCTCCACAGATTAAGGAAGAATACAGTGTGACTTGCTGTTATTCAAATGAAGGTGAATCAGTAGTATCTTTGCCATAAAATTTACCTGGATCTATATGGATTAAGAGAATTTTACAGCAGAAGACCTTTAAAATTAACCTACAGTTACTTCTGCACTAACGAAAAAGATTCCTCTCCAAGGCAGTTCTTTTCATTAAATTCTTAGCTCTCATAAATAAAGAAATGCATTTTCCAATACAGTATGAGAGCTTCAGTGCCAAGAAATCCAGCTCAATTTGACTTAAAAGAGTATTTTCTGAAGATTTACATTTGATTCTTTCTACAGCTATGAGGACTTTTTGTTGACTCAACTGGTAACTTTTTTGCTACTTTGAGAACTGATGAGGGTACAAGGGTCATAAGATTTTAAGCCATGGAAACTGAGCAGTCTAGGCTTAGTTTCTTATGAGGACTTATATCAGAGATAAGAAATATCCACAACTGATGAACTTTGCCCACTGCTTCTTAGCTCGTTTTGTACAAACCCAGTGTTAGAAATCTTCACTTCATTCCAGGCAGCTTTTCATCTATTTTCATATGGCCAAGATTCCACCTACATACTTTCACTCAACAAACACTGTACAGAATCCTCCAAATAAACCTAAGTACATTCTACCATGGAAAATCCCAGGACAGCCTAGTTAAGAATTAGAATAGACACTTTCATACTTAAAAGTGACAGTCAATTGGTACCAGGCCTTACTGTTGCAAAAGTCACACTCCCTGATGCAGAAGAACGGGTAATGCTCTGGTCTAAAATTGGGTGTAGGACTTCCCACCAAAGAATTCTACTGAATTCAGATAAATGCACTCAGCTACAAATATTTTTCCCTAATACAGTTCCCAATATGGAACATCAGTGTAGCAAAGCGAGGGAATTTCAGGGCAAGTTTTAATAAATAGAAATTAAAAATTAGGCACACAGGCTGTAAGCAACCATTTTAAATACAGAGGAAATATATTATTGGTGATCAGTCTTTAAAAATGAAATAAACAATTAGCGAGTACCAGAGAGCGCACTAAACTTCTCTCAGTAGCCATCTGGGACTGTGTAAGGCAGGCACAAACCCCTGTGCTGTGGCAGCAAGTGGAACACCTGCTAAGAGAGGTTGGGAAATAAGAGTTAGAATTGATTATGCTGGAGTTTGCCAGCTTAACTAGGGATAGGAAAATGGCCTATTTTTCCTGGAGTTCACTGACTGTGCAAACTATTCGCTTGATAATATTGCCCATTTTTCTTGCTTTATGCACATTGATTTCCAATCCACAAAGCTTTAGATGTTCTCATTCATCTTCCAAGGGTAAATCTATCAGAAACATTGTTGTCCTCTCCTCTGAGGGAAAGGAAGAAGGAAAAAACAACCACCAATGCCTTTTTTTTCTTCCCCCTCCTTTCCCCAAATGTTGTGCAAGAGTAAATTAGAGAAACACTTATTTGTTACTGAAAGGAAGACAAGTGTGATGAGGATGAAGCAGGTTGTTGGGGGTTTTAATTGAGAAAAATAGAACGGTGTCTTCAATTACACTGCAAAGTTCATGGATTTTCATGGAATATGTGACAATGGAAGAATGAATGAAAAGCAAACCAAGAAGGAAGTGTGGTAACACTAAGACAGGCACAAAAAGAGAAACTGGAAGTGCAAGAAACTCTAAATAGAAGGGAAAAAAAGTGCTTCTCCTTAAGCATATTCCTTTAGCCTAATTTTACATTGAAGAATAGTGAGATTAAGGCACAAATAGGTACGGGTAGAAATTATTTTGTTCCCATAATTAACAATAGACAGACAAAAAAACTTTCAGGGTCTGGATGCTCTTTAAAAGCTTTATTACTATTGACAGGCATGAGGGGCTTCATTACCCAAAACATCTTCGAAAATGCTACCCTGACTAGTGGGTAGCAATCCCAACAAGCTTTTGTTGATACCTCTCTTTTTTAATAATCTCTTTTAAAATATTTCTTCTTACAGTATTCATAAAATGAACTGCTCTCACACGCATTTCAAGAAGAAAATACTACTCTGAGTACACACACAGCTTGCAATGTTGTGCTTTCTTAGGATACAAACTGTATTTATGTAATTACATGTACATATTGACAATGTTCTCTCTGAAAAAGTTTTACAGAGCAGCATCAGTTTAAAGACAGAAGAAAATGAAGGGAGCTGCCTGTCCATAATGGTAGAAAATCTTATGTTTACTTTGGATCTAGCAGGCAACACAACTCTGAAAGAGACTAATTTACAACCAGAGAAGCAACAAATCACAGCTGTGAACAGACAAGTCACAGCAAGCAGAGGTACCAGACTGCACTTTCATGTTCTAAGCAGAACTCATCCGGACACAATGAGAAAATTCCAGTGGAGATGGCCGGAGCATTCCTAGTGCTGTGCTCAGGAACAGCATGGATTCAGTTTAATTTCTGAATATGAAAATGCACATTTCGCCATCGGGGAACAAACCCACGAATGTTTGGAAAATAAAATGTCAACTGAAAGTAATAGCAATAACTCTGTGCTAAAACCTCAAAATAAGCATTTCTGCCTAGTGTCTCATTGTTAGTAGATGAAGCAACAGCACTGGCAAGAACGGAGGATGCACCAGATCATGGAGCCAGACTGTGCATAAACAATACTCCCATTTTGGTTCACCCCTCTTTTTTTTTCTTAATCACAGTAAATAAAATTATCAACAGCAAGAGTGTGCAAGCCAACAAAATCTTGAGTCTTCTAAGATCTAGAAAGTATAATAGCACACAGTATAAAGCTCAGAAAGAGACAAATTTTAATGAGTAAGGATCCACATTATTGTAGCAAAACTTTTAAGCAATTATTTCTTGAGTCTTTAAATGTATTTTAAAGGTGGAAACACAGAAAATGGTCTTAAACCATAAAAAAGTTTTTCACAGCCATTTAAACTATAATCTGATAGTTAAAGCAACAGTGAATAGAGTTAGGATTTTTAAAGCTTAAGAAACATGACTCTCGGGAAACCACTGGAGGGATCTCTGTGATCAGGGCTGACAACACTAATTTATAAACTTCTACCATATATTAGTTTCCAATATAATGCACAGTCTGGTTTAATTCTTTTCTTTCATATTTAAAGCCTTCTATCAAATACTTCACCACTTGTGAAGCCACAAGAGCTAAAATATTGAACAGGAAAGACAAGGAAGGAAGGAAGATTTGACCTAAATAGGCCACAATTTAAACAACGCATAGGGCTGTATTTTCCCACCTAAGCTTGGATCTCTATCATCTCTGTTCAAATTGTCTCTCTAAATTACCATCACCTCATGCTTGAGCCAAATTACCTGGTTCTGAATCATCTGACATACAGTTCTTTCAATACCATTTTGACCAAGAGTTTTAAGAAATTCCAATTACTCTGAAATTCTTCAGTGAAGTGTCTTCATTTAAATATAGCAAACATATTTTTGCTACCAGCCTACAGAACAAAATGATTAATTCTTTCAAGTTTTCTATGAGCACCATCTGGTCCTTGCGATTGTTGCTATTTTACTTATCAACATGTTTTAACAATTTCTCTTTTGACAATTTAGTCTTTGACAGTGTCTCTGCCTGAGAACATGGGGTACTTTGTATTCTCACCACATTTGTGTTACCCACAGAGTGCTGGAAACTGTCACGCAAGATGAAGAACATACCGACAAGCTTTGTGCGGGGAAACAATTTCAGATGGTACTTTCTTGGGAGGAGGGGAGGCTTTTTCAAGTTTAGCAGTGAAATGCTCTTTCTATAGATGTTGGGGTACCCTGCTGGATGATTCTGAGAAGCACTAAATGCAAAACCAAAAAGCCTTGGAACAGATGGGAACCCCCATGTCAAGGCAGCAATTTATGCTTAGGAGATCCCTGTGTTTGAGAAATAATAAAAGAATGTACTTGAAATTGAGAAGCATTCTGGACAAATGCCTTCAAATGTAATTGTCCAGAAAATGTCACTGATTGGATGAGAATACACATATCTTTTACTTGAAAATGTAGTTATACAAGAAATAATACATATACACTTCATTTTATTTTTATATTTGCATTATGCGCCATTAAGCAGAGGAGCTCAGTGTAATCAATGGCAATTTACAGCATGTTATTAATTATGATTCACTTCTTCTTGTACTTAGATGTCTTCTTTAAACTATTATTTACCAGGAAGAGTTTGTGGGTACTAAATGATAATGTTTAAATGATCTGTTTCCAGCAATATTTCCACATAAGCTTATCTAATTTGAAAAACATTTCTTTCCCTTCTTAGAAAAACAAAATTTAAAAAATAAAATAAAAAGAACACAAGGCTACAATTTAACCTACACACACGATGGGAATGTCAGTGTACTCATTCAAATGCACCTGGGCCCTCAGTGCTTCGCAGCATTTGTGTGTGACCTTTCTCTGCAGTAAAGCTACAGAAATTATATCTTTCATTTCTTTGTAAGTTCCCACTGAAAAAAAAAAATGCATTTTAACTACATGAAAACAACTGGATTTTCCACTGGAAAAAGAAAAATGAATCTAAGGAAAAAAAAACACCAACAACCAAACCCACATTTACACCTATATGGTTTTAATATATTTACCCTTTGTTAAATTGCTTCTATATTTTGGGTATGTTTTATTTGTGTATACCCTTTAAGTTTAGTGTCAAGATGATAAAAACAATCCTCCCATACTTTTCTTAGTCTCAGCACTGCTCAGAGGAATTCATGTGACATCAAGCCTATAATACTCCCCTACAATAGCCCCAGATGTCCATTAAGTCATCTTACTGCCCACCACCAAGCTGAGGAAAGATATATTCCCTTCAGATTGGGAACACTTGATGTAAGGACTTCCAAATTTATCTAAAGCATTTCTAAGAAAAGCCAAGCTGGACAGTGTTCTGAAAACAAGTGCACTATTTTTGGTCATCTTCTATATGTATAAAAGCTTTAATAATTGGTGGACAAACAATTCTCCACCTAGAAGACAAGGTGCAGAACACAGAAACAAATGTCTCTGTCATCAACAATCTAGTGAACTTCATGTTAGTGGCAATTAAATAGTCCTTTCCCCCAGTTCTTACTCCAGCTATACTATACTAACATCAACCGTTTTGCCTGATAGAGCCGGCACGATTCTAGCAGTTCCGCCTGCACGCAAATCACAGACATCCGAAGGCCAGTAAAAGAAAGTGTTTAATCTGCAGGCATTTTCCAAGCCTCTTGTACTGCTACCAACTAGAATTCACATGCTGCCTCTTTCCCAAGCTCTCAGTTTCAGATACAAGAGGCCTGCATTTCCCCGTTTTCCCACCATTCCACATACAAAATTTTTTGGATGGCAAGACCTTTGAAATGTAGTAAGAGATGCAACATGAGGATGGAATGACACATGAGAGGCAGGAGTTTACCTCAATGAACACAGAACAAAACATTATTATAGCCATTATGCTTTTTTTCTGTGTCTTCTTTTCTTTGCCAAGGTTCATTTCTAAATTCTGGGCTATACTAAAGTGTGGCTTTCATGAATACCTGGGATAAGCAGTCGTCTTGCACTTTCAGAGCTCAGAATTTTAACTACTTGACTTTTATTTGCTTTTTAAGTCTGAAATCACATGCGTCTCTTACTCCTACTCACAGCAGTCTGAGGATTAACATAAAAATTGACTTCAATCATTTCCATACTGAAATTTGTCAAAAACACATTAGGAAACTAAAACCAGAACTGCGTTGATGATAGAGATTATCCAGGAGTCCAGTCTTTAGCACAAACACCACCTGTGGTTCATGTAAAGGAATTTAGAAGATAATTGCTATCCTATTTCTCATTGTGCATTGAACTTTCAACTGCTTGATCATAATCAGCCTGATTATGCTTAAGCATTCAGTTGGTTAGACAGCTGCTTGAAAACAATCTGACCCAAATATTGGACGCTGGTATAGGTGCAGATTGAAAACATTAGCAAATAACGCTGTCTTCCAGAATTGTTATTTGTTCTGCAAAACCACTACAGAATGCTTTAATAAAACAGAAAGAAAATAAAAAAACCCTCCTCAAACTGTTTCAGAATCCCAGGAGGACTGAAAAAATAACAGATTTTCCTGTGCTTCTCTTTTTCAGTTCAGATTTCACATTTTTTTCCATCTATCAATCCTTAAATAAAACACATCTAAATTCATGCTAAAAAAAAAAACAACAAACCAGTAACAACAGATTCTCAGAATATCCTGGTTTGGTTGGTTGGGTTTTGCTGATGTTTTTGGGGAGTAGGGGTGTTTGTTTTTAAAAGGCAATCTTTTCCAATGGACATCTTGACATCTATAACACATGCCAGGGTGTGGTAAAGATGCTTGAAAATAAGTCTGGCAGCCAGCTGCACAAATCTTATTTATAAATATCTCTTCCAGACTTTTTTTCCAGCTATTCAGACATGCTGTAGTTGGAATGCCCCCTGATGTTTCAGAGCAACTAGATGTAAATACATAAAAAGCCCGATGCCCAGGATGGCTGAAGTTTTACAGGCAACAAGCTAGGAAACCATCTGGAAAAAGAGTAAACCAACTCGGGCATAAGGACTACAGTGATGAGTAACCAGCCTCTCCGACTGTACAGGACACCTCTCAGGATGCTAGTGGTGAATAGAGCAAGTTGAGGTGTACTCCATAATCTGAGGACCTACCAGAAGGTGTTTCCAGCACGATAAAAAGATTAAGTGATTCCACTGCATCTCCAGGGAAGGGAGGCAAGTCTCACAATACCTAGTAACTCCAACATCTTGAGACTCTGCTCATTCACTGCCTCTCCCAGGCAAAGATTTATGATCAGTGTTTTGCACCAGCAGAGTCCCACTTATGCTCACATGATCCAGTCGAGCAGGCAAGAGCCATTTGGACTATTCCAGAGGCACTGGCTCAGTCTAAGACAAGATCTTTTTCCCCTCTATGCCAATAGTCCCTGGAGTTTGGAATGAAAACTATCTTTTGGGCTTTGTGTCCAATATCTTCATTCCCAAATGAAGAGAACTTTAAGATGCAGCTGTCAGCAACTAATAGGAAACTGAAGCTGTATTGTTAATTCAAACAGGTCCACCGGGGACAGTACCATGTTAAGAAAGAATGGATCATGCAGTGAACATCCCAGGTCCATTTACAATTCTGACTAGCAATATGAGAAGCTTTATTATTAAAATTCACAGAAAAACAATTAAGAGAAGCCTAAAGCTGACTGGAGTTACACCAGCTCCTCTTTACAGTTTTACAGAAGGTAACAAATGTAATAGGACAGAAAATGTTAATCAATTAAAGGAATTGAAACTCATACTAACAAGTGGAGGAACAAGGTAACATGATTTTTGTTATCCAGTTGGTTCAATATTGAACCATACAAATAACTGACACAGTCAATGATTTCTAATCATTTTGGCTACCTGGATTCTGAATTAGAGAGGAAAAAATACAAAATGAATAAACTGAAACTTTTAGCCTAATAATAATTAGCTGTAATTAGCTCTGTGTAGATAAACTTCTTAAAATAAATCTCTCAATCTACTGCAAAAGCAAGGCTCCTGAATAGACTTGGGTAACTGTTGTAAATAACTATAAACATTTTTTTAAAAATTGAGGGAATTAAAAATCAGAGCTATGGCTTACTGCTACCTGTCATACAACCTTAACAAGCCTGACTGCTTGGGATTCTAAAAGAGGGGGTGAATAATACATTTACAGTTTCTTTATGGCATCAGCATAAACCTTACTGATGAAATGTCTCCTAATAATCAGTCAAAGGTCATGCTGCTAGGAATCCTGGAAAAGACAGGCACCAAAGTGCTCTGTAGGGTAGCAAGAGCGATATATAAACTGTAACTGGAGCATGACTTAGCCACCTGATAAATCAGAAGCAATGTTCTGCTAAAACAATGGTGAAAAAGCAGGTGCTGATCTTGACACTTGCCAAGCATGGAAAAAAAGAGGATTTGTGGGTCATCTGTGGGACTCAGATGCAGAAAGCATCTGCTGATTTGATGAGACAGGTTGTTGTGGTCCGCATTAGAAAATGGGATGCGATCTGTTAAAAGATTTTCCTGTCCCTATATGGGGGACAAAAGAATGAGTCATGGTTTTGTTCTCTTACCTCTCTGAGCAGGGGAAGTTACGCTTCTTCTCCAGGAAAATCACATCCACCAGTATTTTGTTAAGGATCGTGATCTACCTGAAGAGTAGAGAAACAATGAATTTATCAGAATGATTGCTGATGTTTTACAGGATTAATTCAGAAATAATGAAGTTCAGTAACAGAATTACTGACCATTGCAAAAAAACAGGTACCAATTAGCATAACCAGGCCTAGTGTTTCACAGGCTGAAAGTATTTTATTTCCTGTAGAAATGTGGCAATGACTGTTATCCTAATCACATCTACATTCTGTTCAGTACAGCATTTTCACCTGGTTTTACTGCCCTAGGTATATTTCAGAATTACTATTCGACCTAACATGTGCAAAGTAGATTTAAATAAAATATAATTTTAAAAAATCACCAAAATGTTTTAATGATGTAAACTAATTCAGTTCATATTTTGCCTAAGTTTTCTGTTTCAATGATTCCATCTGACAAGGAAGCAAAGGTATGCAAGCAAGAGGTAGGGAAGTTGCTGCGACGGGTGTAAAGGATCAGAATGAGGTGTGTTGGGTACACATGCAGTATGGGAAAACAGGCAGAAGAGAAAGAGCTGTGATTGCCACAAAACATGACCCTTGATAGAAATGCATTTCACCAGTGAACACAGCTGAAAAAGCTCTCGGTGTACTTGCCCTGCAAGTTTATGCTTTAATAGCCAGGCCAGATCTGGGAGTGCTACTAACACTGTAATTGGAGAGTGTTAATAGCAAAAGCAGTATTTAATAGGTTGTTAAAACTTTAATTAGATGAGCAATATATTCCTGTCTTTGGATACGCAGCATTTTCCTGTTCTCCTTAACAAGACCTTACATGTAATGCAATAGTCTTGAATGAGCTTCTGGTGTTAATCTTAGAAGTTGTGAGAATAGCCCAAGAAGTTTCCTTGCTCTCCATTAGTGGTTATTCTAGAGGAAACATCTCTGAAATTAAGAAAGTTAAGCTTCTTCCTTCTCTGTTAAGATAACCCAATAAGCAATCTAAAATGTTACTGGTAATATCTTTGATTTATTTAGTTTTATTTACAATCCTTATACAGATCCATTCTTCTGCCATCAAACTTGAGGGAAATATCACCTTTTAAACACTGCCTAGAAACAGAGGAGGAAACTAAAATATGCAGTCCCAATGTGCAAAGCAATTATGTTCCATCCACCTTCTCGATGTTACAAAGACCAAAATCTTTTTATAGCGTGTCATTCACTTCCAGCTTTGCACAGTGAGCCCTCAGCTCAGGGATGATAATGGATCAAAAGATGCCTCACTAAATTACAGGAAAAAGGTCTGCATTTTGTTTTGTTGCAATCCTATTAGTCACAGCAAATCTTGTATGCATCAGCCAAGTTCCAGGAAAATCAGATGCAACAGCAACACCCTTTTTCAGAGGTTATTGCAGCACCTTATCTAATGATGACTCCGTGACTTTAGAAGACTTCCCCCGCCTCCCTCCCCCACTCCCCCCCAGCAATAAATCTACTAATCTTCCAAATCCCTATTAAATTCCAAATCTTAACACTCCCACATAATACCATATGACTGCCCAGAGGACAAAGACCAAGTCTCACAAACCACTTATCCTCCACATAAACCCTGAGACATCTTAGGCTGGAGCTCTTGAACAGTACACCTTTCTAAGAGTGCCATTATACTTAGGAATAGATTTGTTTCTAATGTTAAGTTCCATGCTTAAGTTTGCACCAGTTCAAGTTATACATATTTGTTATTTTTCATCCTCCTGGAATATCTCTGCACTTCAGTGCAGAAATGTACTAAGCGTTTCAGGAAGCCAAACAGAAATGACTACTGATCCAAAACAGAATGGGGAGTTTCCCAATGTCCTTCATGACTTTGGGGGGGGGGAAGAAACATTGACTGTTGAGCTCTAAGATATAAATTTAGATGAGAAAATTTCAAAAATAATCCTCTTCTTATTTAAGTTCTACATTTTCCAGAATGATCCTCTTCCTAGTCATGTTCTAACTAAACCACAAACAGAGATTTTATAAGCAACAAGGATTGTTAAAAAGCAAATCTCAAAATTAAGCCTGCAATATTCCTCCAGCACTTGAACATAGCAAAGCATGCAGTTTTAATTACCTATTTCACATTAAGAAAATTCTGAACTCTACAAAATTAAATTAAGAAATAGATCAGGGAGAAATATAGCAATATCTTAATTCATTTAAGGATAAGGAACACAAAATGTTTTCCCTGAAACTGTTCTTTTCCTGTTTTAGTGCCTGAGTATACTAGCAAGGGGGAGGGGTGGGAAACACTGAAACTGTAACATCATTTCTCCACAGGATCAAACAAAAGGTAATTATTAAAAGACTAGGGAAAAAAAAAAAGTCAGAAATATAAGACATTATGTACCATGCATTACTTTTATCACCAAGAATTCCCCATATAAAAGACATGGAGATAACCGTAATTCAGGAGAGCAGGAAAACAGAGGGACTGTAAAAGCAAAATGGACTTCTGACAAATAACACTGTATAGACGATGAGCCCACAGAGTGACCAAAAAGAACAGTCCAGCACTAGTAAACTAGAATAGCATGTATTTCAGCTGCAGCACAGCTGTTTGGGTATCAGTCTTTTGAACTGATACACTTACTTGCCAATGCTACTAACATTGAATTTTGGAGGGTTTTGGGGTGGAGAGGTTGTTTTCTTTGTTGGTTTTTGTTGTTGCTGTGTTTGTTTTATAGCAAGGCTGAGCTGGAACATATGTCCTCTGTTCTTAAATTCACAGGCTACCTGAATTACCTGTTTGTGCACTCCCAGCTTTACCCCAAACAGCTCGATGACATTAAATCTTTACATAAGCATTACCTGATTCAAACTCTATCTTGCATCTTCTCAGAGTATTTGAACATAGGGATGTTTAGAATCTTTATGAAAGACGTATCTTAGTTAAAAGTAATTCAGACTGCTTAGAATAGAATTAAGAAGAGCAAATTTGCAGAATTATAGCTTTGTTTTCTGTTTGAATCAGACTATTATTTGTAATAACTTGCCCCAGACCCTTCCTACTCTATTATTTCCATACACTTGTAGAGGTTATGGGGATTTACAAACCAAGGTAGTCTAGGGAAACGTGTAGATTTCATGACTGAGTTATTCTTTCTAGGCTGCTGCTTGTGCAAACCATAAGCCATTCTTCCAGGGGCACACTACCAACAGCAAGAAACACCAATCTGCCCCCATCTCTCTTCTGATGACAGACAGTGTGGTATCAAGCCCTGCTGGTGCATACAGAAAGCATCTGGATGTTCTCTTCTGTCCACTAAGGTCCAAGACTTCACCTGTTTTGTCTGTAAACTGTTCTGGTTTTCACTTGCTCCTATTTTCTTCTCTAGCTGTTTAAGGAAGCCAGCTATTCTGGCAATAGCTTGTTTAGTATCAAGCACACAAATATACATCAGCTTTGAAGTCCCCACAAAAACTAACTTTCTGACTCACCCTATCTTCCTGGCTTCCAACAGTGATTTAGGTCTGAAAGAACATCATTCCACATGTTCAGATTACATATGGAACCTGTCTTGGTTGAAAAAAAGATTGCCTCTGCATTACAAAGCTGAAATAATACAAGATAAAAACTCCAGCACCTATCACACTTTAAAAAAATCTCTTCATTTCAACAGCCATGCATGCAGAAAACTTTCAAAGGAAGACGAGACATTGGTGCAGAGTCTGCTATCCTGGCTCTGCTACTTCCTGGCTAAGCAAAGTGAGGCCTAAAGCTCTGCTCTTCCTAACACACTCAGATGGCCACTGTTTGAAGTCTATCTGCACACACAAAAAAGCTGGTCTCTTTCAAATGCTGACCTTTCTCATTTGTTGTGTCCTTCACACACCTAGGTATTTTTTATTTGTTTAAAGACTTGAGCTGTCTACCACTTGACATCACAATCACAGAAATTTGTTAATACAATGCTCACCGCATTCTTTTGCAAAAGAAGACTGTGGTTAGCCTTCAAAATTATTTGCCTTGTGCAATAAATGCCTAGTTCAGAAGAAGGGAAGTTTTGCTGATTTACCTCAGCTAACGAATTCATCAAAAAGAGCTGCTTCATTTCTCCATTTGAAGACTCATATGCTAGAAGAGAGGTTACTGCAATGAATTGCATTACTTTAGAACTGTGACACACGTGTGCCTCCTGGAGCTATTTCTCCATAGAAACTGCTTTAAAATATTGAAATGGATCTACTTCAAGTGGGATAGTTCACACAGGATTCACCCGTTATTGCACTTCAAAATATAACCTGTCACTTATGTGGCAGTATAATCAGTAACCAGGAGGTACACATATCATTAGTTACATCAGTGCAGATAGCAAGTCAGAGCTCTTAAAATATCAGGAAGATATTTTATTACATCCTTTGAATTAAATACACAAGGTAACTTGGGTAAAATAAACTCTTAAGTCATCTTAATCATAAATCCAAATTCTAGGCTTAGATAGCAGCTGAGAATGCATTACTACAAGTGGAAACAGCTCATGATCTCTAGGTATTCATACTTGCAGAACAGAAGTTATCAGGTGTCTAAATGTTTGCTTTTGGTCACACCCAAAGTGCTTGAATCTTGCTAAACTGCTTAACTCATTCCTACACCTTGCTCACAAAATGGGTTTGAAATCTGCTGGTGATTGATCTAAGATACGTTCTCAAAGCATCTCTAAATGGATAAGAAGGTACATATCCTGTAGCTGGAAGAAAACAAGAAATCCTATCACTGTTCCTTCTATACACCACCTCAAGCATGAGGTTACTCATCCATAGCACAGATGACGTTGCTCAAGTCCCTCCCTCCGACCTGTGAAAACTATTCTATTTTATAATGAACTGAATAACCATCAAGTCAGTAAAAGAGTGTAAGAAACATACAATTCATTTTCTAACTGCTAGGGCAATCTCAAGAAGCTGCAAAGTCTAGACTTGTGTCTCGGCTCCAAATGATGTTTTTTCTACAGCCAGATGTCATGGAGTGTGCACAAGCTCATGTTGTGCAGTATCAGCTCAACTGACACATCCTGTGGAAGACTGCAGGACTGCAGGCAGAGCAGGGCCAAGTAACAAGAAGGAAGCCTCACTTCAGCGATCCCTAAAAACTGATTATCAAACAGGAGCTGGGGAAGAATGCTGGTGTACCCTATTCAGTCTCTTGCCAGGCTGCAATCATGGAGCTGCCACCGATTTAAACCACATTTGCTCTTCTCTGACATGTTATATGATGTACTCAAGTTAGCTACGAAGCTCCTGTCACAAAGATTCAATCTAAATTATAACCATAAATATACGCAGCTTCAATTAAGGAAAGTGATGGAATGCCTCTATAGTTGTTCCTTACAAAACACAGCCGGTCAAATGCTAAAAATCAATCAATCAATGCCGGTGAATCTGCCAGTTTTAATAGATTTACATCTGCCAGGACCATGGAAAAAGGCAAAACTGCTTTGATATTCTTATTAATGCTCATTAAAAACTTTTATCTGATTCAAGAAAAACTTAATTCTTTTAATTACAGAAGACAAGGAGAGAAATTTTAGTCTCTAAGGAAAGAAGTCAATCTTTAAAGATCTACCATAAACAAGATGAACATCAACAAGAGATATAAAGGCTGATTTTCTGGTATAGGCTAGGCTTCTGTTAATACAAAAAAACCACCCTGGTTCTACTATCTTAGGGATTTCAGATGGACAGAATAAATGATAGTGTGTAATACCTGAAATAAAAATATACTTTATACTTAAAAATTATGAGATACTTTAAAATATCGTAATAGTTCCTTTAAAAGATCAAGGAAATTTTTACAGAAACTAACAGATAAGGTTTAAATGTACTACAAATTTTCCTGTAAAGATAATTTGTTTTTTCCCCATGCAGGCAGCTTCCTCCTAGAACTTCCTTGCATATACAGTCAGCTTTTAATGATTTTAAAAAATTAAATGAAATTATATTAAAATAAAATAAAAAAGTATGTGAACTTTTTCCTAGGAGGATATTGTAGAAGAAAGGCTACTGAGTAGTAGTTTGTGTCCTGAGTTCAGGTCCTCCAAGCTTAATTGCAAGCTCCCTACATAACCTTAAGGGAAAACAAAACTTGATCAGTCCTATCTTTTGACTGCAAATAGCACCTCACCTCAGGACATCGCTGATTATTGAGAATAACATCTGTACTGTTGAGGAACATAAAAAAATATATTTTGCCTATGACCCGTCTCTGGATATTTCCTTTTATCTTATTTTACATCTTGTACCACAAAAACCTCTCTGTCTTTTCACAGAAATCAGTTTAGCAAATGAAGAAAATAGTCTTTTCACAGTTCACAGTAACATCAAGTTATATTCCTAAGATGCATCATTTTCAATTATATAATAACAAGCCAGCCAGTATACCAAAGTGATGGTTGAAGCAGCTGGATCGGAAAGATGAGAAACTCAACCCCTGGTTAACATAAACCAAAAGCAGATATGCAAGGACACAGTCATCTTCCCAGTCTGGGATATAAGCTTGTACTATTAAAGCCCAATGGCTTCTAAAATAAATTATGTTTTTCAAAACTGAATAACCTTTGTGGTGAGAACTCACGAACTCCACATATTATTTTAGAAGTTCAATTGGCACTATCTTTCTAGGTAGAGGAAGGGAAGAAATACCTGTGGGGTTTTTAAGTACAAGTTACTAATAATACACCTTTCTCTAGCCTAATTAGAAATCTTTCATCTTTGAATATTTTTAATGAGAGCTAGGAAAGAACTTGTTTTGACATCAACTATCCTTAGTAGCAACATTTCACAGCGTGCAACTTGAAAAGGTCAACCTGTCAGCAATAATACATAAAGTACAAATGGAAATGAGGGTAAGGAAAATCATCTTGAGGTGAAACTATGCTACAAAAGCAAAGCAATAATAAGAACCATCCCGTTAGTATGAACCACCCAGTTCTTAAAAAATCTTTTCACTACATTAAAGATTAAAAAGAAAGAAATCATATAAAAATCAGCTGTTAGCTTGTTCAGTCATCAGCTATTTTGGCGATTATAATTATCACCACAGTATTAGCATAACAATTTAACAGTTACCTGCCAGGTGAGACTTTTAATTCATTTCCTACTTTAGGGCATGTTGTGCTTTGATTCTATCAATACATCCAGCTGCAAACTGGTTCATTTTCCAGTTCCAACATCACATGTAATCAGCTAATTGACTCGACGCAGACCTCTGCACCGAGAACTTTTCCCCCATCTATTACATTCCTGTAGGCAGTTTCATAAAGTGGTGGAAAAGCTATTCCAAAGAACTCTGAAGGCTGTAACACCACACTGTTTTTTCTCTAGGCCTTAAATTCTTAATGGCTTACGTCAAGTAACACAGCAGCATCTCTTGTCCATGGAAGAGATTTAAAATGTGTGTTTCAAAGATAACTAATCGTACGTTTAGAGTTTCTGGTCCTGAAAGCTGCATTAGGTCCTTCGTTCACACCGAGTGCTGAATCTCCCTAGAATCTAAATTGTCAAATTACTGGTTCCCCAGGGAAACAATTTTCAGGTTTCGCAAGTCATCCCCAAACCTCAATAAAACTAAACTAGTAGGAGTTTTACTAAGATCATTTTGTGCTTGATTGCCTTTCAAATACTTTAATAGACTGGCTTTTCCTAGGACAGCTGCCTACCTAATGAAAATCTGCGGGTACGCCTACAAGAAATGACAACGTGCACAAACATTGCTTTCCAGGGCGGTCACAAGCAACGCACTCCTTCCTTCTACCTAGTCTGTTGTGACACTCTAAACAGCATTAGGAATCTTTTCCTTTCGAAACAACCCCCAATTTATTTCAGTTTTCAAAATTAACCATGTGTGCTCCCTTCTTAAATGTCTTCTCTGTGTCTGTGACACATTCTGCATACTGTTCTTTATACCATCACCAGTTAATCATCTGTTAAAATACAGATCCCACATTGCCAGCAAGAGACTCTTGCTATTCCCAGAAGAATGTTAACTCTCACAGTTAACACCGTTGTTTCACCAAAGCTATACTACCATACAGTCAACAGAATCAGATATGGTCTTGCAAAGTACCCTTTAACCAATTCAGTGAATATCAAACGCATAAGTATACACTGAAGTGGGTGGAAAATTGTCTGGACAGATGGACTCCCAAGGGTTGTGATCAGCTATATGAACTCCAGCTGGCAGACAGTACTGGCATCCCTCAGGGATCAATACTGGCACCAATACCACATAACATAGCTATTAATGGCCTGCACAATCAGGCAAGGCACACTCAGCAAGTTGGCAGATGATACCAAAAGGGCAACAGCTGGTCACCAGCACTCCAGAGGATAAGGCAATTCAGAGTGACTGCAACAGGCTCAAGAAATGAGCTCACAAAAAACCCTCAAAAGTTCAACAAAAGCTGATTCACAGTGCTCTGTGGGCGACAGAATGGCCATGGCCAATCAGCCAGAGTGCAGCTTGGCAGAAGATTGTTTGGGAGTGCTGCTCCACAAAGAACTGAGTACCGGTCCGCTGTGTACCTGGGTGGCAAGGACAGCCGACACTCTCTTGGGCTGTGTCAGCAGGTCGAGAGAAATCATGGTACAGTTTGGGCTGGAAGGGACCTTAAACGTCATCGGATCCAACCCCCTACAACAAGCAGGGACATCTTCAACTAGCTCAGGTTGCTCAGATGCACCATTTAGCAAGCAAAGTTTTAAATCTAGTTCCAAGTTCTCCGAGAGCAACTTTGAGGAGGTAAACGGAGACATTCATACAGAAGTACTACCATTTTTGGTAGTACTTTTGGAGTTTCCTCTTCAAATTTTTGACTTTATCTTCCATCAAAACAAGAAAGAACAAACAAAAGTGACCTTTCAGAGAAAAGATGCTGCTGGTCTTTAAGAAAAGATTTTATTCTGCCTGTATAATAACCTACTGGGGAGAATGAGAGCTTTTAGCAAAATGTCACTGTGCTGTCGCAGTTGTTCTACCACTGTGATGAATAATGGGCAACTCTGTAAGATTGCTGTAGTTCACCCTGCACTAGGGTCATTGACCACTTATCACTGCAGGGATCACTGTGAATAATGATGGTGGGAAATATGGAGGTAGCTGGATAAATAAATATTTGCCATTTCCTGAACAGGAATAATAAAAAAACGCTATTAAAATAGTTTGAATAGTTTGCTTCTGAATTAGAAGAATTTAAAGGAACTACTTTGTGTTTGCTTTTGATTCAACATTCATCAATCTCAAGTTCAATATGCACAGGGTATGATGTTAAAGGTAGCTGAAATTTTAAAATAAGTATAAATAAAACACATTAGCCAGCACTGTTTTGCTTTAAATCCGCTTGGTATTTGCGTCATTCAAAACACTTCTACACTCACTAGATGGTTAAACACCTGGGGAAATGTAGGTTTTGTTTCATGAAAAATTCAGGAATAATAGGAAAGGCATAGCTTTACCAGAGGAAGAAGGCATACATTTGTTTAGTTTTTGGAAATAACTGCTTTTGGTTTTGTTCATCTGTCATGACTATGTTACTACTGCCACTGCTGATACCAGCACTCCTTGGATAAATTCAATATAGTAACAGAAGAAAATTAGGGCACTAGCAAGGACAGCCGATGTCCAGCATAGCCCATAAAAGAAGATGCAGTTCAAAGTTTTTCACAGGTGCTACTGTTGGAAAGACACTGCAGAATGGCAAGTAAACAAGAAATAGCATGGGAAATTTTACACCAGTATCTCTGGCCTTTCAGCAGAACTTGTTTCTTTTACTTTCTCGTGAGCCACTGACAACCAACATGGGGAACGAAATGAGGTTTTTACTCCCGAGTGACAGGAGTTAACCACTCAGTTTTAACCTAATCCAATGCTCTGTGAAATCTTGGAAAGGGCCACATTAGCAGTGAGAAATTTAAATTGTAATCCCATAAGTAGACACATTTCAGGGAAGAGGAGAATGGAGAAAAAAGTATCAACACCAAGCGTGTTCTCACTTGGAAGAAAATAATTGAGGAACTATATGTTATAGCTGGACATAACAAGTTCCTGACAAGATGTAGCAGAAAAAAATAAGAGGTTGTCAAACTCAACACAAAGCCCAGCTCATGCTTTCCCCAAAAGCATTGTTTAGTTTATCCAGAATTTAAAAAATTAATTCACATAAGGATGTTTCACATCTCCTTAAGTTAAATACTACCATTTCTATCTTAAATATGCATCATTATGAAACTTTTCAGAAGTGAATTACAAAGCCAGGATTGAAGTGTTTGCACATTCATGCACTTAGGAAGCAAAACTAATTCCATGTGTCTCACAATCAATAGAAACTAGCCAACAAAGCCTGACAAAGTATATTAAATTGCCAATAAAGTCATAAATACTTTCTACTATAGAGCTAGATATCACCAGGTTATGAATTTTGCTTGTAGAGGTTTAGTGAAAAGAAAAAGTTTTTATTGCCAAATCACTTTTAACTTGTTCTACTCTACTGCCAGTATGCTGTGGCTATAAATATTATATTCTTCACAGTCTCATCCAGGCAGACTTACATTTATGTTAAAATTATGTTCTTGAGTTTGATCAAACAAATAAGAATGATCTACTAAAACACAGCAATGGCAGCACTGTCAGTCTTTGCAACAAATCTGTTCTAAGAGCTACTCTTTGATAATTCTGAAGTCCACAAGAACCTCCAAGAAAGTTCTATAAGATAGTGACAATTTTTCATATTCACCAAACAACTGAAGCAAGGGTGAGTGGAAAGAAAAAGTCAGTAATCCCAGATTACAGCCAAGTCCATCGGTGTCTTGCATGACGAACAATACATGGTTTAAATTCTGATCCTCTGAACCAACTACATACAGCAAGTCAAATCCAGGCAAACCCACTCCAGAATAGGAAGTACGTGCATGCTTGCTTTCAAATAGGGAGCAGATGGTGTGTTTTAATTTTACATCTAGATGTCTAGGATGAGTAGGTGACAATAAAAGGTTTCCCCTTTGGTGCAATAAATCAGTGGCTGAAGTATTCAGAGGCTTTTAATCCATAATATCTTCCAAAAGAGCATTTCATTAGCTCCAAATTCCTCTGAGATGAGGAGCAAACATTCACATTCTCTCAACTTTTTTCTTCATAGCTTCATTGAGTCTTATTGTGGCACCTATTATGACACAGAGCACACATCAGTACTATCGGTACGGGGCTAACTCTACAACCTAGCTTCTCACACTGCTCATCTGGAAAGAGCAGTTGGGATGTTACCTTAACTGGTCTGTAACTGCTTTGGCAGTTTCTTGAGCCAAAAACTCGAGGACTGGCAACGAAGAAAGGATCCCTCTGATGACAAGTTCACATTCTCTGACTTCAGCACTTCTGTTGCTGAAACTGTTTTGCTTTTCAGGAAATGAATTACTTATTATCAAGATAGGGTAGAACCTGATTCCATAGAAGTACAATTAATTTACCTTTCAAATAACAAATTACAGGCACACAAAGGAGCAGGACTAGCTTAAGTAATAGTTCCAATGATTATTCATTTTCCACAAATGATCGTACCTACACCGTGCATCTTACATTCAGACACACACTGAAAAATGCATGAACGCTGCAGACATCAAGACAGTCCGAGACAGCCAAGCTCACCTTCAGGAGGCTGCATCATGAAGCAGAAGCATCAGAAAACAGGTAATGCACATCTTCACAGGAGCTAATTTACCCATCTCTCCAGAGTAAATTAACCTGCACAGAGTTCCATGCTACAACTGCTAGACTGCTAACAGAAGATACCTATTTTTTTGACTCAGTCCAATCCCAACAAACAAATCATATTAAAGGAAGAATGAAACCTGCAGTATGTGATTGACCTTCAATGGCCTGAGGAGATGAAGAAGTTCCCAAAGTACAAAGCAGAGGGATGATTTTTATGGACCACATTTTAAATAAGCCTGTAAAATTGCAATTCTTAGACTGAGCATGAAGGGGGGAGGGGGGGGAATCCACACCCAACATTCAAATACGATTTTAGATCCTTCTTTGAAATCCTGGTTTAAAAGGATAGGAAAGGCTACAATCTTCTCCCCTCCTCCCCTCTTCTTTTTCTTTTTTTTTCCCATTTCACAGATAGAGTACAATCAAAGGTCTCTTTCTTATTTGATTAAAAATGTTTCCTGTGACAATTTCAAATAAGTCAAGAAAAACCTTTTCTGACTTCATCTCTCCCCAGCATTGTCTTTTCACCACAGGAACTTGAAAAGGCTCAGAACTCTACAAGCAATATATAAGGAAATTATGCAACAGAAGCTATGAAAAATATTTCCTCTTAAGTTTACTTTTTTAAATATTCAAGCATTTACTATAGATTATAATGGAGCAAAAATAAAGCATAACTGTGGGCCTGACTACAGATCTCAAGTCTGATGATCAGTCAATGGTATTTTTATGAACTTCTCAGCCACCCCTGCGAGGATCACCTTCATGCACTCTCACCTCCAGCAGACATCTGCTTTCTTCAACCAAAGCAAGCTATTCTCTCAAGTCAGCAATATGGAGAATGGCTGCTTTTATAAAATCACAGTGGTTTAATTTTAAACTGGTTAGAACTTTATCGGCCTTTGCATCCAAATACATTGAGCCTTTGTGCAATACATAAGCCCTTATGAAAGACTTACTTGGAACACATATAAAAACTATGCTCCCTAACTGCAAAATTCCACAGGAGTAATGGTCACACTAATTTTACAACAACGGGAAAAACTCCTATGGACTCATGGCAGGATGAGCTTCATCTAAACCTATGCAACTCATTTCCACTGAAAATCGTACATAGAATTCAACTGTCTGACCACTGACAGCCACATAATAGGCTGTAATGTGCAGTGGACTCCTGTCCTATTTGGGAATGGTAATTTCCATTGGTCTTATTTTCCTGACATATTGTGATAACAGCTTCCCTTCTTCAGAGCTAAGCCGCACGCAAAAAAGTTTGAAAGAACAGTATCTGGTTTGTATCTTGGGGACATCTGCCCTTTAAATCACTTTCTAAATTTCCCCATGCCCAGAGGAACTTACTTTCTATTTCTCTGGTCCAAAATATTACAAGTAAACTTCTCCTTCAGTAGTCTGGCACAGAGGAATAAACCACAGCATCTGCCATCTGCTACCAAATTTTAATCCCTATCCCATAATCTTATTTACACAGGCTAAAGGGTTCTTCTTCATGCTCTGCATGAGGGAGGTCCACACTTGTGCATTCTACCATAATTCTGCATTGGTAAATACCACTATCTAATCTTCTTGGGTTAGTGGAGTGAAATGGATTTGTACTACTTCAAGATCTGCACTCCCTTGCACTAAATGTATGTAAGGACATTTACATTGCAAGATTACCCATATAAATTTACAATCAGATTGCCCTATAGGCTCCTGGTTGTGGCATATCACATAGGGTGGTTGAAAATATTAGGTACAGAGTATATAGATTATGAACACATTCCTATATACTTTTAATTTTGTTCCTAGCAAGAAAATATTTTGCATGCTATGTGCAATGTTGGCCCAAATAGGACTTAACAAATTTTAGGGACCGTATCAACAATTTAAGAGAAGCCTTTTTAAGATGAAATTACACATTTCAGCTTCTTGTGAAGTTATTGACATTTCAGTGTCACATCTAATACTCCTGATCAATGCTGTAATACACTGTACACTGGATTGTAGCGACTGGAAAGATGTTTTTGTATGCATCTGGTATCCACTGGAGTTATCTTAAGAAACTCTGCTGTTAACCTGTCTTAGGATTTCTGCTTCTTTTCTCTGCTTTTGAACAAATCTGTGGTTATTTTCATACAGTAAAATAGAAAGAGATGCTGGAAGAATCTCTTCCGAATGCAAATAAGTAGTTTTTATATAAACTTCTCAGGGCTTATCTTTTTATTACTCTCACAGAAAGCAGGACAGCCTGGTTAGAGCCGGGGCTAAATCAGAAATGACTTGACAATCCACTGATAACACAGCATTTTTAGAATACATTCTCTGCTCTAAGCTCTAGTGACTCAGGGTGAATCAGCAATGTACAAATCAATCAGCTTAGGATGTTTTTTCTCCATGAAGATTTAGAAAATTTAAGTGTACTTTACCACATGAAATGAACTTTTTTATCTTGAGCATCTATGACATGCTACTGTCACAGAGAAAAGACTGCAAGAAAATATAAATTACATGAGTTTTGCTTACTAGATTTTTGTTTGTTTGGCTTGTTTTCAATAGTTTGGTTTCTGCCACAGTACCTGTGAGGCAGTATTTATAGCTGGGGTTCCTACGAGTCCTAGCTATTTAGGTATCCTGAAGAAATATAAGTAGAGAGCTAAATCAATGTGTCAGACACACATATGCACAGACACATATTAAAGCCTTTCCGAGCACTGACTTTGAGCCCCACCTTCCTCCTTCACTGTTTTGAACAGAATTCTGTCCTTAACACTGTCTCTGTAGTTGACCTCTCTCTCTGTAGGGACATTTTTCACCAGCATTGTATATTTAAGGCTAAAGACCTAGAGTGGACTTTCAGTCTGACTGCTTATGCCCCAAAATATTATGTCCAAAATATTTTCATGTAGTTAAAGATAGATTTTGGCCAACAGAAACAGTCTTTATCTTATGTACCACCTGGAAGGGGCTCCAGAGATGACATCAAACCATAACCTAAAGGAACATATGGACTAGGCACCAGAAATAACTGACGGTTGAAGGTCTTGTATCTTTGAAGTCTACAACAAGTTGGTAATAATTTCACTTAAAATGCCTTCTGTGTCTACTGTTAACTGTTAGCTATTGATCCAATACCTTTTGCTACTGCACAGAAGAGGGCTAAATAATGTTATTACAAAAAATAGTGTGGTTTTGTTTGGTTTTTTTTTAATTTAAAATGGAAGAAAAATAACCACAATTCACATACATCATTAGTGTTACATCTTCCTGGGTTTTTGTATTCTTATTTAAGGTATAGGCTAATAAAAAGTACAAGGCAGGTGGTACTTTATTATGGGCAAGTATCAGTCAACCGATAATCCTCAATATCAGCAGACAATTTCCTGAAGCTAGACTACTTATTCCAAGAAAAATAAGCACTTAGTTTTTCATCTTCCCTGGTACCTCCAAAGAAAGCACTACTAACTCTTTAAGCATGTACATTTAGCAAAGTTACTACCTAATTGAGTATATACTTTTAGCAAACTGTATCATTTTTAGGACACTACCAAAGCAGTATTTTTAACTTTTTTTTTTTAAGTATTTTAACAAAAGACTTCCTTTATTAAGGAAAAATGTTTCCAGTCACCATTCATACCTCCATTGTCCTTCTTAAACAGCAATGCTTTCCTACTGTATGGGTAAAATTGTTAAGCTGAATGTGGCACATATTTATTGTTGTCAGCACTAAGTATAGAATCTGCTGTGCTGCCAATTACGAAAGAAAAAATGGAATCCAAATACGCTGTTAAAAAAGTTAACATATATTATTTCTCACTGACCTTCAAGTATGAAGATTATTCTTCATCTCTCATATTATTCTACCCTCAGTTTGTCAGAACCGAGCAAGCTATTTGCTGCTACATCAAGCTCAACTGCTAGCACCATTATTTTTGTTTTTTTTAGTTAATTTTCACAACGTACAGCTCTTCCCATGATGTAGTCTAATTCAGTTATAGCTCGGGTTTGTTTGCTTCATTTTAGTCACAGGCAGGCAATGTTATTCACACAGATAATAAAGCAGACAGATACAGTACATCAGCTTCGGGTTTGTTTGGGTTTTTTCTTTTTCCCCTTTCCTGGGCAGCCCTGATAGTTAACACCAACTTCCCCACTTCTCCCACACAAAAACCCATCCCAAGCTTCCTAAACTGTACTTTTTTGGAAAGGCCTGCGTATTGGACAGCCAAGAAAATTACTAATTACATGCAGACCAGGGGCAATAGCTTCACTAAAGGGGAAAATTAGATGAGACTGGCTAAGCAATAGGTTAGCAAAAGGTGAGCGTTCAAGTATTGGTGTATCAATTTAAGTGTCAAGTGTCCATCCTCTCTTTCAAGGGTGATACAGATTTCAGTATCACCTTAGGGACAGATTTTAATTGTGCACTACAAGGGTACTGTTCAAGCCATTATATGACTGAATTATTATTATTTCTGTAAAAACTTGGACGTAGAACTTGACTCTGGGCTGAATTGTGGCACTTAAGGGAATCCAGAAGGAAATTATTTTACATATTAAATAGAATTTAATCTATTTTGCATGCCTGACATCCCCATTTAAACTTTAAACAAATTGTCACCCAAGATTATTCTACAAAATTGTGCACTGGTATATCCTATGCTAGAATCTTACAGAGGAGGAGAAAATGAGAAGAAAGGAGCTTATTCATGTGTCCTAAGAGGTCAAAATCCATGGGCTCAGGAAGACAGAGCAAATAAATGAAACAAGGGAAAAATCCACATGCAGACATACTTTCTGAAGAAAATGTTAATCAAATCTTAAGTTCTCCTTGCCCCTCCCAAGTAAACGAGTAAATTTAAGCTTTTGAACAAGTAAGATCGATACCGAATTCACGATGCCAACTGGCTTCATCTGCCATACAGTTACTATAGCCCTGATATAGAAAGTTGCTTCATCAATATTTACTTCTCATCTTTCCATTTTAGAATTAGAATTCACGAATCATATTCATAACGCTATGTTTCAGAAACCTATGAACCAATACTGTCATCCCAATTAAAATGAGCCGAACAGATTGGTTTCAACACTCGGTGGCATTCTTTTTATGGACTCTTATTTCCTCACAGACCACTTGGCTATAAATAATCCATGCATGGAGCAGTTAGGCCTCTTTCCTGGTTTACGGTTTACAGACTTTATGGCTGTGCAATGAACACAGTATATTCTGAACAACTACAATGCAACGAAACCCATTTAAATCACTGTGTTGAGTCACTGAATAATTTTGGTATTTAATTACTTGTCATTTGTCTTATGATTACAGCCTTTTGAGAGAATCACAATTACTGAGTTCAGACGTGTCCAGACAATTAACTGATTCTTGAATCACTGGCACCTGAAGTCCCTTTATAAAAGGTTATCTTTAGCACCAACAAATGGTTAAATGTGATGACGACAGGATACTGGCAGAAATAGCTGCAATTTTCACACAACGAGCAACTCAGACCTAAACCAACAGAAAATGGTTTTCACACTTTTTGTGGTAGAGAAGCAATAGATACACCACTTCTTTTAAAAGAATGATCTCCAACACTTACGGGATCACATGAATGACTACAGATAGCTGAGTCACTGAACTCAGAGAGACAACTCTTCTTTGCTTCAGTGGCCTCACACCAAGACTCGCATGTTTCCTCTATTCTGGGCAGAGGAGGAAAAACAGGATGAAACTGAGGTAGAGTGGAAACTACAGAAGAGTTAAGCATATCTGGCTTTGCCTTTATTGCTTAAACACACTGCTGTCCTTTCTCTTACCTTGCAGAAATGCTATTTATCACCTTTATACTTTAAACAGAGAGCCAAGTAACACTGAATTCTACACAGCATCAGTAGATATGTTCTGGGAGAGTTTGCAGCAAAAACTGAAGTCTTGGCACTCTCTTCCATAGAACAGATTCAGTATTGTCTAGAGAATTACATTCAAGGACAGAAATAGAGTGAGAAAAGCTTTCTTAATATTCCCAAATAAATTTAGACTGTGAAAGACTGGGAAGAATATTAATCTGTTTTATTCATACACACTGTCTTTTAAGACAAATTAATTATGCAGCAGATGCATTTAGCATAAAAATACAAGCTTTGAAAAGTGAGTGTTAAGTGTAGTACAGGGAAATGGAACTGATAGAACTGATAGAAGGAGATTGAAAGAGGCTAATTAGAAAAAGTCTGGGAGAGTATAACCATTTGACAAAAAGTACATAAGATAAAGCACTGTGAGCTTTAGCAGATTATTAATGGTCTACAAGATTTATTATTCATTCACCTTTGAGAACAGCTTCCCCTCCCCCCTCAATTTGGTCTCAACTACAAAAATGCAAAACAGCAAAAGCAACTGTTGGTTATAATGAGGTCACAAGCTCATTATGCTCTTATTTCAAATTTTGGAGTAATAGCCCTAGAAATACAATATCTTTCAATAAACATTAGTTCAACCAGCTAAAGCTATAAACTGGAAAACTATGACCAGATTCTCATCTTTCTTAGTTTTTCATAAAGCATGAGGATAAACATTTGTTCTGTGGCTCTCAATCCCATTAAAGGCATTAATACTCTGAGAAAAATCCCCTTCAGTGAGTCCAAGCAGATTCCATTACTGAAATGATTTTTTCCCCTAAGGAAAAACAGCATCGATAGTGTTTCACTATAGCAGTCACTCATTCAGTCACATGACTAAGGAGTTTCACATCTCCCTATACAGAAAGTCCTGAAACTAGACCCATGAGAAGAGTGACACGAGATCTCCTTCCAAATTTTCAATGGAATTAATGTAACAGCAAAACGTTTATTACACAGCATTATTATGCAAAAAAGTGGAAGATGTTTAAACTGGGGACTTTTTTCTACATCAAAAAGAAATTGTTATGGCTTTGAGTATTTGGGTGTCTTTAGATCAAAAAGATGACTTCTGCATCCCCTGATGCCATAATTTGATCATTATTCATCTTTACTAAAAGCAGGACAAAGAACTTGCTGTTATTGGCATTTCACAGTTAGAACAGGGAGTCACGTAGAACCAGATATAAATTACAGGAGGATCAGGTAAATCAGCAGTGCTCTGCTACTTCTGTGAACCATGTCTTCTTGATGCACTTGAGACTTCACTACATAAAAAGACTGCCTGGTCAAGCCTTACATTTCACAACCTTAAGAAAAATGTTTTCTCTAATTTTAAAGTCATCAGAGCTCACAAGAACCTGGTATCATGATGGCCCCAGTACAGTGAGGATGCAGAACTTCCTTTGCTAATCTGATTCAAGCTAGGAAAGAGGTAGTACCCGCAAGTTTGCCTCAGAGCTCAGAAAAGCCTCATCGGCTCTTTGGGAACATTAATGAGAAAGAAGGTGAATCTATTCCTCTCAGCAGCACGGCTGCCAGATCTAGAAACTTGGCCATACCAGAGCTTGCTGTGGGGTGGTCCAGACCATGACACGATTAAAGGGACATTTGATTTGCTCTAGAGTAAATCATTCATCAGGCATGGGTCTACACCTGGAAATTTAGCAAGAAAATGTGAAATAACTGCCTGTAGCTTAGAAAAATCTTTCTAAAAGAAAGAAATCCTTCTAAAAAGAAGCCGCCAGAGGCACTGAATTTAACAATTACGTGCAGTGGAAGTAATGGCAATTCCAGCCTGCTTTACCTTAGTACTATGATGGTTCACCACTACGTTACCTCACTCCCATATTGTTCTACTCTTATCAAGGCAGTTATTTCAGAAATCCACAATAACACATCAGTGAATCAGCCCCACAATGTGTCATGTCATAGCCTTGGAAACAGAAACCAAATAGTGACACTAAAACTACTGGCATTTTATCTGTCATGGACAGTGTTTATAGCACCCACAAAGCACAAGCGAGTGCTAGAAAAACAAGACAAGGATGGTCAAACATGGAGGCATTATTCCTATGAGAGAAATTAAATTCCTATTACTCCAACAGTAAGTCCTACAAGTACTGTTTTTCTGGAAGATGGAGTGATAGGTCAAGGAAAGACTATATGAAACTCCTTCTAAAGTCTTTCACTGCACATTCATTACACTGTTTACAGAGACTGAGATAGGTGAATGTGTCTCCATAGCCATTTCTTGCCAGCTTGCTCTCTCCGATTATACCAGGTATAGTCCCAAGCACTTTTTATTAGCAGCTTGGAAATATGTTGGAATGTTTATCTTCTTAGCTTTTGTTGAACAAAAGAACACATGAACTGCTACCCTGCACTGCTAAACTGCACAGATAAAAGGAAGATCAGTATTACATAAAAGGATTATCCATTAGTGGAACTCTATTTGATAACTGCCCAGTAAAGCTGGGGATGTGCAGGCCTCATATTTTGGTAGTCTGGTATTTGAGGGCAGTGGGGGGAAGCGAGAGACTGGAACAGGGCAGGCTGACAGTAATTTGCCAAGTACTGAAAAAGCAGGATTTACCTAACTAAAAGCAGAAAGATCTGATGTAAGACCAGCTCAGAGACTGGGCAGGAGGTTCAGGAATGAAGGGCCATTGCTTTCCACCGAAAGGCAGCAAGGGCTTCTCAAGCAGAGCAGCATTCTAACCACCTGATGCCATCCACCAATGAACTAATGCCTGATAATGCAAAACTCCCTGAGGTGTTCTTAATAAATCAACATGCTTTTTTTTAATAAAAGTAAATGACAGAATATACTGCCTTCTAAATTAAGTATCAAAATAGGTCTAATCTTCAATAGGAAAGCAAGAAAACTGTTGATCTGTATGTGATATTTACAACAAGCTGATAAAGTGGCAACAATATTATGTACACATAGGAGATTTGTTATTAAAAAAGGGAAAGTATAAAATTCTATTTTAGTATTTCTTTAAGATTATTTTTACAGGTTTAGATCCTTAGTGACTGAAATATTAGTGGGAGGGACAGGGGCAAGTTGCCATGTTTGTGAATGACTGGGATTATTTTTAAAAATGCTGCCATCTGTGTTAATAAAATGCATGCATTTCTGTTTTGCTTAGAAGCTCTGAAAATGGCATTCACCTGCATATGTTTCATGACTACAGCTCTGTATGGTATGCAAAATACTGACTACCAGGGCAAGCCACTGGAGTAGCCAAATGTGCATTAGCTCTCGATACTAACTGGTGTTAGGCATCTTATTTAAACTGGCGAGAATGGGCTGTGGAATTTTTATGAATGAGGTCTGCCTGTGAAAGTTTGCAGGGTCACATCCCTTACTTTTCACAGTTTTATAAAACAAAATGAAGTCCTGATTCGACAAAGAATTAGGCATGAGTCATCTCAAATACATACAACTCAATGCATCTTAACCTTTGAGTCTTCTCCCACCGAAATCTACCATTAGCCTGTACATATTTCTTAGACAAAAAATAAATCTAGATAGTATTTTACAAATGCTTCTCACTCAAATGGGTATTTGCTCATTAACTAGTTTAGGATGACTTTACTTGAATCTGCTTTTATTCTCGGTTTTACTTGGTTTTAAAGGGTAGAAGGGTATAAAATGGTGAAGTAGGTGAAATGACAAATTTCCTTGTTTGATCTCATCAGTAGATATTACAAAACTCAAGTCAACACTGCTAAAAGTAACTTTGTGTGCTGCTGGTATCTTGAATACAGGCTCTGCAGCTCCATCTGCTGGTACAAAAGTAACCAAGAGAGAGAGCCTAGTGCATCAACAGTTTATTTTCCCAACCGTGTGTCGATGACATGAAAGGAATTCCAGCAAAAATGAGTTTATCACTCATAATGTGTGTCAAGATCCGGACAGGCAGGTATTTTACGGAAAGTCAATAATCTTCTGTGCCCGGTTCTCACATCCTTTCCTCATTTCTTCTAATCCCCAAAACATAATGTAATTAGTCTCAAAAATGCTTCAATCTACAGGGACTAGATAAAAATCATTTTGGGATTATATTCAGGATTGAAACTTTCAAAATCAAACTTAAAATCTTCTGGGACTCAATTATTCCAGATGTCATGAGACATATGCACAGGATTTGCACGCAAGTCATTCCGGTCTCTACCAGAAAAACAGAACCAGCTCAAAACCTAATCCTTGACTCCTCATGAGATTACTAAAGGTTTAGGCCACACAACTCACGTTACAATGAACTTTAAGAATAAATCTCTGCAAATCTTACTCTTGCTTCCTCTGGTAAACTACATTTGTAGGCGCTGAATATTCTAAACTATTACAGTGCTAAAATAATTCAGTGTTAAGCCAAAATCAAACTAAAGCACTGGGAAAAAAGCTAATCACTTGGCTGAAGATGGTTCAGAAACACCTTCTTAAAACAATGTGTTACTTAGGCTTTCTGTAAGATTAGGAAATATTTTCAGCAGCTACTGTTGTAGTACTGTTTGAAAACCCTAAACTCAAAAAAAAAAAAAAAAAAAAAAAAAAAAAAAAAAAAAAAAAAAAAAAACAAAAAAAAAAAAAAAAAACCAAAACCACCAAACCCCACAAAGGAGTGATGTTTCCCTTGGTGCACAAACAGTTCTACTTTGAGCGACCTTCTGACACAAAACTAGAGGAGAAAATAACTCCTAGATTTCTCAACATCTGGAATATTTGAGTCCTTAAAAATTGTCATCTTGGAGGTTAATTCAGGAATTTAGGTTTTTGTTAGTGGCTTTGTGATGTTTACAATTATTTATAATAGGCACCAACATCACAATTTTGCTTTATTATTGCTACTTGCAATTCTGTTTTAGCAAATCAGTTATACTGTCACAGTACTGAACTGTGTGGAGTTGCACCATCAAAGAGGAGGCCGATGAAAAATGCATTCTACAAAGGGCATCGCCAGTACTGCAAGAAAACAAAAAATGAAAACTGCTTGGCATGATCACGTAAGATCATTAGGTATCATATGTATTTTATCTGTGATTCATACATTTCCTTAACCAATATTATAAAGCCAAGTTCAACTCATAATTTCAATTCTTCTTTCCTGCTGAAATCATTATACTGGAGTAAACTATTCCAACAGCTGCTAAACTGTAAGAGAAGATGGAAGTGACTCTCTTGCCTGCTTCTGGTTTGAGGTTCTCGGGTGAAGAACGTTCTAGAAGATGGCAAAGAACAGTTATTTCAAGATTTATTCAGGCAGATGATGGAGAGCATTTGTCTCTAATACAGAATGCAGAGTTCTGTAATTTTAAAACAATATTTGAAAGGGAGGAAGGAAGAGGAGAGCTGAGAAAAGATTCTGTTTGAACACAGGTCATAGATCAGAAATAAAAGGCCTTCACCTAGGCTGTCACTGACGAACATTTGAGTTCATCCAATCTGATTCTCAGACATGCAGTTCTAGCAGGTTGTCCTGACCAGCAGGTTATTAGCTCCTCTGCAACATTCTTCTACTTTTAAAACCTGTCTTCTAACATCTATATGAGAGCAACATCAAATCTGACACTTTTAACTCGTAGACAGTCTAATCACTGTCTGCTTTCCTCTAGTTTACTGAGCATTTAAGCAATTATGGAAAATGGAATTGCTTCAACAGGAAAGACTTGCTTGATAAGAGACATGGGAGCTAAAAAGCCTGAATAAATCAGAACTTCAGCTTGAAAATGCCATAGCCAAAAAATTCTCGTAATATTTGGATCATACTACTGTATTGTCCTAGCAATCCAGCTGAAGTGCCTACATGAGAAAAGCTAGAGCATGTCTTTCTACAAAATACTGGCATTCTTCAATTAATAAAGTTAAAAACTCCCAAGTTGCTACAGGTCAACCTTCCATCCAAACTGTGACGAATTACACAGAAATCCTCACGCCAGGAGGAAGCTCACCTTAATCTGGAAGTGTTCTCTTACAATTATATATTAAAAATAAGGTACTTGAATATATCCTTGTAAAACAGCAACACCACAGAAAAAGAAAACCCCGACCTTCTCCCAATATTGAAAGAATGAATAACACTTCTGAAATAAGAGTTTGGAGCCCCACCATATTAATTTCACCTTTCTCCCTTTCCTTTGATTGAGGAAATTGCTATATCCCCTACTTCTGGTTTCATTCAGTTTGTGTAGTTATTTCCTTTTAATATTTTTGGATTAAATTAGTCCCTGAAGAGGTAACTGAAAAAAAAGTTTCCTGTGATGTCAATTTTTAGAGCCTTTATAATTATTCCTTGCCTCCCCCAGTACCTATAAACATCTAGTCTTCTCCACTATGCTGCAAACCTGTTAAAATTAGAACCCCAATTAAGAGTATTTAAATTATTACATTTTACCTGGCTGAGGGCACCCTTACAGCCACTTGACTCATCCTTTAGACCATAAATAAATAAATAGCCTAGAAAAAGTGAAATGGGGATTGTTTTTTTATAAGACAACAACAGATTTGGAACAGGCCACTTCCTAATTAAGAGTTCCTAAAGGAACTGACTTACAGAAATTACTTAACGCTTGGCAGCGCATCTAAGTGATCGCTGGTTTGTTTTTACAAATACAAACCAACATTTTCACTACCCTGAAAGGAAGAGTACTGCAAACCTAATTTCTCCTCCAGCCACTGTTATTTTTATGTACATCAGCGCTTTATTGTCTTTACTGAGATTTGCTACCCATTTCAAATACCCTAAGAGCGCTGAGAGCATTCAGTATTTATCTACGGCATCACGAGGGGTCTTGTTACCATAATTTCACAGTTCTGAGCAACAATTACTTGATTTATGGGAAGTATCATTTCCATTTTATGGACAGGTAACTGAGCTGTACAATACATTAATTGATTTGCAGGGGAAATATATTAAAAGCTGTCTGGAAAGGCAGATTATTTTTATTAAGAGCATTTTTAAAACTAAGGTGGAAAAAGATTTCTAGGACAATTATTTTAAGAAAATGCACTAAAAATATTAAGACATTATATAGAGTTTAATGATTAGCAATTAATTTATATAATTGCATTAACAGTAAGATACATGTAAAGCAATTACAAGTGTTCTGTTCCAAGAGTTTATCTAATCATACTATTCAAGTATTATTTTCTAAATAACATAAAATAATTTGTCTGATTAAATCTTTAAGGCAATACCCAATGGACATGACTGAGGGGTAAAATTAATTGCAAGTGTTAGCTTTGAAAGCTAGAAATTCATCGGTGACAAACTGGTAAATATACACACACTATCCATGTAACATGGCTGCAGTTAACACATTCATACTATGGACATTATTTTTCAATAAATTAACTTCAGATAAAAATTGAAAGTTGTGAAAAATTCTGCTGTACAGAGCTTGTGTGAATGACCATAAGTTCTGTCTGAAAACACTCACGAGAAATACTTCTGCTTCTCAGAAATATTCTTCCATTTCTACTTAAGAGTTTAAGAGAAATACATGGCAAGAATGAAGCCTCGATTATGTTTCAGCATTTGCTACTCTAAGCAACTGTTATTCTTATTTTAAATTATGGTCCTTAAATTTTGGCACATTTATTAGAAATATGAAGTACTTTCAACATCTAATATCTCTCATTTAAAAATGTGATATTCCAGGTAGTCCTACTCTCAGATTTTTCAGATGTATTTTCTGGGTTCAGAACAAATCTGCAAATTGCTTTAGCTGGATTGAATTAGCCGCATAAAAGAACCACCCCTTCACCCATCCCAAATTTTCCACTCATATCCTCTTTCTCAGCAATGATTATTTGATTTTGCTGCATAGGTTGTTTTCATTCTAGCAGCAGCAAACCAGTTTAAGTGGTGAATAATTTTATGCTGTTCCCCAGGCACTGCTAATCATGGTAATCTAATCTATTCAAATTAACCCACACGCCACAGTTCCAGACAATTAACCCTTGTATTTCAGTGGGTTGTGCAAATCAAAACTCAACCCCATTACCATAATCTTCTGCACGCTATGTAGATTGCTTCAGTATTCATAACTGTTCATCAAGATTTTCCTTTAAAATTAATCCATCACCTCAATAATTCACAACATCATGCAGAAAATACCAGTTCTCTCTCAGGAAAATCTAGTGCTCACAACATTCAATGGATCCCAATCAAAGAAGGGAGACCATCTTGTCTGCATTAACTACCACAGGGGTCCCAGTGGCTGTATTCCTTCATGGCTCTGGTTTTTACATCTAGTAAGGGCCCTCTGTCCCAGTCTCTATCACACTGCAAGGCCCCCACCAGGACTGGTGACCATTATGCCTCAGAGGACATCTCCCACTGATGGCTTCCAAGCAGGGGCTAAGGAGGAGTTCTGATGTTATTTCCAACCAGACCAGCTCTGTAAGCTGGGAAGCAGACTGGTTTCTTGGTTTGGATGGACAGAGTGGGATGTATAGATGCCTTCTTGGTGCAGTGTTACACAGCCGAGGACAAAATGCTCTCCCCGTAGCTACATCAGGAGTTTCTTCCGACATTGCTTATGCTTCATGGCCTACTAGGTGACAGCTTCAAAACATATTAGAATTGACCACAAGACAGACTATTAAACTTCTTGACAAGTATTTGACTTTCATAGGATTCAGCTGATGAAAAATTCACTGCCCTGCATCTACCTCTCATGAAGGGTCTTGTCTTTGTACAAGACAATATGAAATAAGAGAAAAGTGTGTTTATCTCAGAGTAAACAAGTCGGGAAAATTTGTGCCGAATCTGTGTGGTGCTCCTGGTCTGGAAAAGGCTATTAATTGTATTTGTATACATGACAATGGGGGGTGGGGGGAAATCCCCAGTAAATGACCTATGTTTTGTCTTCTAGAGAGTCTTCCTGAGTCTGGGCAAAGCTTCCAGATGCACTAGAGAGAATTTCCCAGAATAGAGAATAGAGAGAAAATAGAGAGCAGAACAGCACAGCAGAGAGAAAGAATCTGGGGAACAAGGGCCCAAAGACAACTTTTACAATACATAACAACATTAATATTTAGCTTCCTTGCCAGTCTAGAGATGTTCCAATGAGCTGCGCTATGCCCATAAAGCATCCCAGCCAAGGGGTGGGATGGAGGAAATCTCCTGGAGGATCTGAGTGATCCTCAGCTATTGATTTTACACAGTAGCCACAAGGCTGGCGGTAGTTATACACAGCTGAAGATTTTATGATGGATACATGAGCCCTGTAACACATTCAAGACCATGGACTGCTTATAAATAGATCACAACATAAATATAATGCTCAGAACTAGCCACCACAAATCCTGGGTCGAAGCCCCCATAGCTCATTTTCTTCTGTGTATGTTGCACAGAGAAGATTTCTTTGAACTTCTCATATTTAAAAACTGAATTTCCTTAATGTTAAAAGGACACACAGATTACAGGGTAAAACCTATTCCTTGATTAAAATAACAAAGCTCATAGAAGTGTTTTTTTAGTAGCTAGCTTCAAAACCATTTAATACCTATCAGATTGTTCTTCACAGGTCATAAGCACATGAACTGGCACTAAGAATGTTCATTCCCCAGAAACTTGAAGGAGTACTCACAGTAGCTTTCTTGCACTACGCTGCAGTGACAACATTGTTACTCAGTTAAAGACATATAGCTACAAAACTGTAACAGACTAAGATCTACACTCACCAGCAACAGTACATCTAGAATGTTAGGACAGCCTGGGATGTAGGGATGCCTCCAGAGGAATCCCTTGCATTATGGCTTACAGGGGCTGTGATGCATTTCTGTGATGCGTTCTTAAACACGGAGAAAAAAAATATTCTGCAACAGTTTCCTCTGTTGCACTTTCACAGCCCGATAATTAGCTCTGCCATGCCTCAAGTGACTTCAAAGCCACTGTTAGCTGACAGTAAATAATCAGAATGCTGTTTAAAATACAAGCAGTTATCAACATATTCCAAATATTTTTCATTTAACAGATTATTTGAAGATCACAGGATAATGGCCAAGTAAGTCTCTTGATGATTTTTCCATCTGACACTGCAGCCACACACTTTGTCAGCTGAATTCATCACTCAGTTTCATGCTATATCATAAACACATTGGAATAGCAAATATTTTAGACTAGTCTAAATACTTTGATGTGCAGATTCCTGCCTCGCTATCTATTCATAGTCATTCTTGCAATTTAGAAACATTTACTATTTTCACTGCACAGAAGGGGTTTTTTATGTTGTCTTGCTAGAAGTTTTAAGAAATCTCTCTCTGCAGGCACCAGCTGATTGCAAACACAAGCACACAAAAAAGCTCAGATACTTCAGAAGAGCAGGAAGCTTGGCTGACAACACTGCATTTAGTCCACGATGGAGAAAGTTCCATTTCTCTTGAAATCACCCCAAGCTAAAAGCAAGCCGTAATGGGGACCAACGCAAGAGCACTTTTACCTTTTCTTTTTACCTGAGTATTATCACTTCCCAGTCACACTCAAGTTTTATGTTAAACTTGAGTACTAAGCTGGTATTTTAGGTCCCAAATAATAAAATTACATGAAAGCCTCTTCTGTCTTTCAGTCAAAAAGACATTTAGTTGCTTCTCTCTCATCAGGAACAGTCACTTAATCCTTTGTTACAAACATTCCTCTTTCTTTAAATCCCCTGTTATTTGTTCTCTACAAAGACCCAACAACCAGGATCAGATTAAGCTTTTTTGAAATAAGTCTTTACTGCACAGCTTGTGACTTGAAAGGATAGCAGTGGAACTTCCATCACATTCACCTTAACCAGAATTTACATGGAAGGAATTGCATCCTAACAACACGCTTTAGTTTTCTAAATCTCATCTAACATAGGGAATGTTAGTATGTTCAGCCACCAAACTCAGCACCATCAGAAATATCTTGAGCAGTCACAATCCGTAAGTTTGGAAACAAGGAGAAACTGGCAGCAGTACAAATGCAGACCAACTGCACAACTCTCAGGAAGACCTTTAAGAGACCTTGGATATCAGCAAGATTTCCACCCCCTGCGAGAAGCCTGTGGATGCAAAGTGCTTTGCATGCTGCACGGGAAGACATATATTGACTTATGGAGAGGTCTGTCCAAGGCTTTGATTCCCAAATTATGTCAAAGAGTGGCATAAAAAAAAAAAAAGATTAACTGCTTTATGACATTGCATTAAGAATTTTCCCTTTTTCTAGGAACTGTTCTGAAATAATTCTGTCATAATTAAATAGCACGAGCAAAACTACTGACATAATGTGTTTGGGCAGAGGGAGATGAAATTTTCACAAACACACAAATCTTACAGGCAGGTCTCCAGTACTGCTGCAGCTGTATCTCTAATAGTCCCCCAACACAGTTTTAATGAAAGTTCTTCAGTTTATCTGTTTTGTTTTACCATGGGAATTGCTTTAGTCTAGCACCAGTATCTAGCTGGCCTCTGTGTTGTGAAAACCCAGAGCACAAAAAAAAACCCACCACATTGTCCACACTGCAGAATTTGCAACTTGAAATTAAAGCCAAGAAATAAGCAAGCATCACAAAGCACAAAGAAACAATAGTGCTACAGTGGTCACAGTGATGGGTTGCTTTCTCAAAATAAACCACCTGAGCACTGGGATGGCTTCTTTGGGTACAACACTAGAAGAGAGATACTGGAAAGGATCTGAAAGAACTTTACTAAATCACTTTGCAGGTATTTAAAAAGATCATGGTGTAGACTGCAGGATTTTTTTCAACAGTTAATAAGTGGATGATGAAGGCTGGCATCACAGGTCCACTGCAGAGGAAACCCAGATTTTGATGATAATTAAAATCAAGCTAAGCCACAAAAGTCCTCAGGAAGAGCCGACAAGACCTTTCTGATACACAATACCAGGAGTTAGCCAGTTTACAGGAGCACAGAGGAGAACATGTGATGAAAGATGATCACTAACAGAGAACCAAAGAGGCACTTGAGAGGATAAGGCTTTATCCCCTGACACTGACTGGGGAGGATAAGTGTGTACAAAGCTTGACTTACTCCTTCCCCACAGAGCTACGGAAGACTAGATGAGAAACTTTTTCCTTGCAGAAAATGTGACCTTGTGTTTATTTAGGAGTAACTTTTCATTCACACTGAAAGTGGTCAATTAACATTAAAAATGCAAAAGGAAAGGCTATAAAATCTGCCTTTGGGATCATTCATTTTTAATCATTCTTTTTAAATAGCCAAACAAAAGCAAAAACAAACTCTGTCATACTCCCTGCTTTGAGATGTGGAGCTGCATAAAACCAGTTACTTCTCAAGAGTGAGAAGCACAGACAGTACAAACACGGGTTCTATATGAAAACAAAGCTCTCAGAGGCTGACCCAGTGGTTCTTTCTTGTGCAGTTAATCCAGAATCCAACAAGTGTGTGAGGACATTGTGATGTTCCTCTTCACAACTAAGTTGATTAAGAGAAACGGGTGGCGATTAAAATTGAGACTTACTAGACATACTCTCCACTACAAATCTCTAGAAATAAATGCAACCCCAACTTTTATTATTTCTATGACTATGAGTTTCAAAACCATCAGTACAAGGCTTCTGTCCAGGCTCCAAAACATTTTTAAAAGTTCAGCAGTTGGACTGAATTGTTTTCTCTTTATATCAGGGGCCTTTTTGTCAGTAAATCCCTGGCAAGATTGACAGGCCAGTGGGCACAGTAAGACACAGCATAGATTCCACAATGTATACAGATAAAAGATGTCTCTGCCTGCCCCTTACCCTGAAGTATTATATATGCCATTTTTATGTATATAAACCAAAACATTCCTAAAGGAGTTTTGTACCTAAGACATCTCCTGCTGCAATGGTACTCCCCCCCCACCCCCTTCTATTCTCTCTTGTGTCTTCCAGTATCCACATTTGTATTTCAGAAATGAAACCAAAAACTATTGTTTCTATAATGCAAAAACTATGAACTATTCCTAAGGAATGAGTAATTTGCCCTATTGTTAACAGATACTACAGAAAAACAACAAAGGCTCCTTTTTTCTAGGAGCAACGGCTGAATTAAGAAGATATGTAGAGCCACAAAAACTATTTCAAAATAAATTCTGCCTCAGGCTAGCCCCTTTCCTAATGTAATGACTACATTTCTTCTTATGTGTTAAGAACAAGAAACCTTATGTTTCACTTTATTAGGTTTTTAAATGTCTTGTAGTATTTTATTTTTAACTTAAACAGATTCTGTATCATACACATGCCATAAAGCACCAAGGTTAAAAACTCCTCAACTCCTTCTTTGTAGAAGACTGAAAATCCTACATTCCATCACTGTTCAACACTGGAGTTGGATTTTGGTGTTAAATCTACAGACTGGAAGAAAGGAATTTGAGATATTCACTATTTTCTACCCGTTTATACAACAAAACTAACTTCCTCTGTAGAAACTTTTCTTTCTCAAATCAAAACGTGTCTTCGTGTTTTTCAGTATCTAGCAGAGGTCATTTAATCCCAGCATATATAGAAAACAGATAGAAAATTGGCTCTTTCAAAGACTTGATTTCTCCTCCGTTGAAGAAAATCTTAAATGCATTGTAAAGCATTTATTAAATGCAGTGAAGTTCTGTGTGATTAAGTTACACAAATTTTATCCAGCGGCAAAAGATTTGAAGCTGCACAAGTAACTAACTTCAAACTGGCTCAGAGCCCAAGCTCATAAGGATATTGTATTTATCAGAAAAATCTCAAGTAAATAAAATCAAAAATACCATTTACTACAGAGCTTCCTTGAAAAGTCAAGTCAGGGGACCTGAATCTTGAACCCCTATCTGAACTATGACAGTAAATCCACCAGAAGACTGTCCCTCAGCTGCCCCAGCAGATGCGGCTTTCCTCCTTTATGCTCCCTTCGCAGTTGTACACATCAGCCAGAACCTCTGCGCATCCTTTCCTACCAAAAATGCTTTGTCTACTAACGGAATCTCCTCACTGATGTGGCAGAAAAATGTGCTGAATTAAAAGCTGTCATCAATTTCTCTGTTTAAGACAGAATTAACCTAAAAATTTTTCAGACTGTCCATTAACACTTCAACTTTGCTGGAGGCAGAATTACCATAGAGCATTTGCTCTAGTTTTGCCTATTTCTCTTTTATGCCCTAAATCAACTACGAATGTAAGGAAAGGTTTTATCATATTATGAAAACACAGGCATACTTACAATTAAAACTAAATTACAATAATTCATGTCTTAGATCAGTTGTTGCCCTTCCTGCTGGTGCAAAAAAACAAGTTAAAACTTCTTCCCATCTGTAAATGTAATGGTGGTTTTCAAATTTTATTTCCACTGACCACACGTAGAATAAACTAACACAGCAGTGTAACTGTTTCTCTATAGACAAAAAAAAATAATTGTGAGCATTAATCAACTACAGCCACTAACAAGAATCATTTAATGAGAATTGTAACAACAATTCAGCACTATAAGATGAACAAATTTATGACAGTTCTGCATTAGATTGGTTGCTGTGCATTTTAGAAGAGTGTATTACACTGCAGGACAGCAAATGATAAAACATCAACTGTCTTCTGATTCTGGCTGATTAAAAAACCAAAAAAATAAAACCAAAACACTTTCTGAAACAGAGCACTTCTGTTTTTTTTCCTATGTACCTTCTTCAGTTGATCATCTTCCCTTGCACAAACATTTAATTACACTGCCAAAAGAGTCGTGCAAGTAAAGCAAAATGGGGCCATTTTAACACTTTGCCAATTTTGCAACTAGGCAGAACTCTGACTGAACTCTTGGTTCAGTGGAGCAATTTTGTCCATTTTTCACCAGAAAGAATAGTTCAGTGCAAGAAATTACTTTTCTCCTTTCAATATAAACCAGATGGGTAGAAGCCAGTTGCTTTTCATGGAGTAAACAGCTACTAAGCTGGCTCCACATATCACATAATCTAAATAAATGAAAAAAATCTACTGTCACAAAAACTAGACTACGATATTCACGACTGAATTTAAGCAATGAAATCACAACAGGGAGATATCAGAAGTTACATTATTAAAAAGAAAATCAATCCTATCAATGTTCACTTGATCCAATGACACCTTAAAATCCTTATGCTTCAGAAAAACCTGGTGCAAATACCACAAAATTTAGAATTACAAAACCAAGACAGCATCAGTTGATACACTTCTTTTTACATGCAGACTAAGCAGGCTAATTTGTCAAGGACGTTCTCATGGTGGTATAGTGCTTGGCATTAATACATCTCTGTAAAATTCCAGCAGAGCAAATAGCTGGAGTAAGTGTCAAGAAAACTCCGTTATCTGCTGTACTAATAACCACAAGGCTATACACATCATGCTGAGAAAACATCCATACGGGGCAATGTCATTACCTTAACAGTTCAGGTTGGCTTGATGAGCTGTTTATTCCAATTAACATAGACAAAAATTGCTGGGTAACTACCACCTTCATTTAGGAAGTCTCTCTAACATTCAGCTTATGATGAGTTCTGCAACATACTTTCCTGAGGATCACAACGTTTAAAGCAATATAAAATCACATATGGCAACTTCAATTTTAATCTCCTCAAGCTGTAATCCATAGATAGAAATAGCTTTCTAAGGAACTTTCACACATCCAGCAGAAGGAATAAAGTACTTGATACTGCCTCTGATCAGAGAAAAAAAGTTAAATTTTCATTTTACAAAAATTTGCCATTCCTCAAGATTTAGCTTTTTTTTTTTTTCCTTAGACAACAAACGAAAGCAGTCAGTTCATCCTTTTGGCTACTGGAATTCCAGTCTGCCATGCTCCTGCTGAGCTGCAGGCTTGGACAGCAATGAAAGTAACGTTAAATCACAATTTTAGAGACAGATGCTGATTTGAGGCTGTAAAACTTTATCTTTGTAGAAATACAGGCACATATTCGCTTATGTAGCATTTATACTGCTCAGATTGCTTTGTGGAGCTGGGTACAGAATGTTACCCTTACTGCAACAGTATGAGAAAGAATAATAAAGAATAATATGCATCTAGAAACAAGGATCAAAATACAACTGTTAGTTGCGGTATCATCTCTGCTCCTCAGGTCTCTTTGTTCATGATTTTTTGGAACAGATGACAAAATACTAGTGTAACTCCAACAGACTGCACAAATTAGCATCAAAATTCTACTGCTAACATGGCAAATCCAGTTGCAAGCGATGTTGGTATGAATCAGATCCAAGCTACTAGTCAGTAGGAAGGCCGGAGGGGATAGCTAGAAGTGCAGTAAGGATGGATGTCAAGTTGCTCCTTCAAGTTTCAATAGAGTTATGCTAAAACCTGGGATAACGTGGGGCCATTTTAGCACATTTTGCTTCTCTGCCATTAACCCGTACCAGTCAATTTCTGGTTTGTGAAAAGAAGTGGCAGCTCAAGTGTTTAGGAAACGCTTCAGTGACATGTAGCTGACAAGCTTGTCCCTAGAGCATGGCTGATTCAAGAAAACCATAGATTCTGGAAGGCTTTAAAAACTGGTTGGTACAATATTATGTAGTGTATTCACTTTACCAATAACCCGAACTTAACTTGGTCACTGTCCCACTAATATTGCAATTAAGATCAGAAAATATTTACATACTGATGACTATAAACAAACAAAAAAGGTGTTTATGCTCAAATAGCACATAAGTGAAATGTCCTCTAAGAAAATACTGATTAAATGCTGAAAATCTACACTTTGAAAAGTACTGCCATTAAGTGAACGAGCAAAATACTATAATCACAGTGCATTTTTTCAAATAGCATGTTCATTTCTATCCTTTTTAACACTTATTTCTGGAATGATTAATGAAACCAGAGGTACACACTAAGCATAACACATTATTTCAACTATTATAAATTACTATTATTTTGTGTGTAAAAAGACATTCTTTTCTAAAACTCTATCCTGTGAAAATAAAACCTGCTTGTTTTCAGTGAAGTAATAAAGTAGAACACTCATTCATTCACCTACTTTGTGCTGTATTTTCTTTATTCCATTTGAAAGATTGAAAAATATTCCCTAGAAAAAGGTTGCTTTGTGCTAAAGTGTGTGATTTCATTCCACGTGCTTACAAACTGATCCTTGATCAAACTGAAATGTGAAAGGCCATGTTCTTCGTAAAGGGAAAATGAAAATAATTAAAGCCTTGCCACAGGAGAAGAAGTTCACAGAAAAATTCCAAGTCCATGTTGAACCAACATAGTTAGAAAAGCTCAGATCAGAATAGTGACTGGTTTTTCTCAACATCCATTGAAACACACAGTGCAAAGGTGGAATTAGGTCAAGCCTTCTCAAAATTAAAACCCCCTAATCTGATCTAGCTTACATAATCATCTACAGTTTTCATTTCCAATTTTGAAAATGGTATCCAAAGCTATGAATCCTACACTGTCAGCAGATTGGGTGATTCTCTTCTTCTCATGATTTCCCATTATTTCTCCTGAGCATTTTAGGCAGGATTTCTACAAATTTAGAAATTGAAAAGTAGAGAAAACTCAAACGAAGGGTTGGTTTCTTTTCCCCTTTTCTTCACAGTATCCTCAATCTTACCTCAGAGGTAAATGTCACATCTAAATAAATAATTGTAAAAAAATGAAGTGCAATATAAATTCCTGTCAATTTATCCAGCTGTACTAGTACTGTTCTTGCCATTCAGTAAATCCATCTGTATGATGATCCTGGACTGAAGGCAATGAACCCTTCTGTGATTTTTAAAAGATAATAACTGTGCATCAGTTTCTAAAATGTGCACAGTGTCTGTACCTGAAAAAGGGAAGTCATCCTTTTTACCACTACTCAGTGAAAAGTCACCTCTTTAACCACAGAAGAATACTGGCCCTGACATGAAGTGGGTTCAAGAAGCTCTCACCAGCTGTCACAGCACCAAGCCTTGCCAGAAATCTCTGTTTATGCACTTACAAAGTGCCACTGGTGAAAACTGAAGTTCTTCTTTGAAAAGTAATCGAATCTATATATTCTTGAACTACATTCTTTTTAAGAGGATCAAGGCCAGAGTAAACAAAACCAAGTATCTCTGAAAGTGTATTCAGGGCTTTTTTCAGAATGTCAACTCCAAATACAAATGCAGAAACACTCCTTTTTGTTTGTGGCCTTGCACTTGGCATGTACAAGCTCGAGTGCACTAGTCACCTGAAAGAAGCACTGACTAAAGCAGCTATTTTAGTACTTCTCCGCTTCTTCATCTCCAGGTAACACAGTGAAAAACACATCTGGGAATTCAGATCAGAATCATCCAATCAGAAAGAGCTTCACAAACTGCAACCAATACCTGTAACTCACTTCCTCACATTAGACCTGAATGCCAAAACTTATGCAAAACAAGGAGCATCAAAGGTAAACAGAGCAATTAGATAGGTCTTAGTAATGCACATTAGGAAATAAATTTCTACTTAGCCTGTATTTTGAAAGGAGAGAAAAGAACAAAAGACAAAGTTTGTCAAGTTTCTAGGGAGAAATAAATAAAACAGCACTTCCGAGATGTTTTCACTTAAAGTCAGGAGCGTTTACTCGTGTAGAACATAGGAGGAAACGCTTCAGTGTAGATAACAGAACTGGCCATACACACACACTACTGCACTAATGAAGAGCATTTCACAACCTGGATGGCCCATGAACAAAGGGAAGTTCAAATACATGGACAAAGTGTATTGACATCACAGCATGGTACAGTTCAGAGCATTTCTAATCATTTCTCTCAGTAGAAACAACAGGATGAAATAACCGAAGTTAAAAATGATTGGCAACCTCATACACAAAACACTTGTGTCTTAATCCAGAGAGACTTACCCTGAGCTTTCTACAACCCGTCTAAATACTATAACCATAGGCATCCACTGGTGAAGCCATTCTCAAACTGCTCTCTACAATTATTTTAAAAACTTGGTATTAAATTGGGCCATTGCCACTGCCTCAAATATCGATGGCTAGGATTCTCATCTCTAGAAGCAACGGACTCAAGAATCATGAGACAAAAAGACCATAAAAACCAGCTAGTACTCTCAGCTCACTGAAACCTACTATGGTACAGACAACACTCAGATACTATTTCATACGTGCTCTCAAACCTTATTACATTGGCTATCTCCAAAATACGTCAGCATACACCAGCCAGACCAGAAGTCAACGACAATGGGTGGGATAATTGGAGCAAAACAATAATAATACTGGTGCCTGAAGAATTAATGAAATACTGAGTACCTCACAGAGCTGAAAACTGTACCTTGCTATCTACTGCAACTTCAATACTAAGGCTTTAAAATGAGAGTGTAATTTATATATCTCTGAAAATTTTAAATTGAGCTGTGAAATCCTCTTCCTCCGTCTTTAGAGTAATTAACTGAGGCTCGCATCCTACTAAGATGTTTATAATGTGGCCTTTTATTGTTTACAATTTTTCTTGCCATCAAACATATTGGTTACATAAATATCTAAACTAAATGCATCTTTTTCCCACCATTTGTAAACTGTTGCAAAGAGAACTTGTTTTTTTCTGTGCTAATTGTTGAGACCATATGTTACCAGGAGTAGAATGGGTATTGAGTAAGATTTTAAACTGCGTACAAAGTGAAGAATGCATCTAGACAGTAAACCCTGGATCCCAGCCCTGAAATCCTATTTTATACTCATTTCTTTAGCTTTGGGAAGACATAAAGACAGCCTGTAGCTTACAAGCAATAAAATATTGTCATTGACAATCCTAGTTTAAGCAGATGTTCTGCAGATGCAAAGGAAGATTTAGAATGTTTTCTGGACAAGCAGCCTGAAAATTACTCCCTCACAGATGAATAAGCATCAGTATAAAACATACTGTTGCAAGCCTTGTATTTCTCTACAACAGATAATGAAAAACCATCTGTCCATTGCAGTAATTTGAGAAGAAGCCAGTCTAGCATACCATTTCACTTTTTGTATTTAGAATATCCCACTAATAAGCAATATTTCTTAACTGTTTTCATTCTGTCTGCACATACTCAATAAAAATTTCATCATGTTCCTCACCTCTGTTAAGGTAGACGACATGTAGATAAGAAGTAGGTTACACCCTGCAAGTGTGTAACCTAACTGTGCCTTTCTTTGGATTTGGAGAAGAAACAGAACTTAACATTGAAAATTCATGTTAACCTTTTATTCTACGGGAATTCCTCTATTTAAGCATTAGAATAACTAGGTACTTAAACACCGAGGCAGAGAAAGAAAAGTATTATCCAAAGTAATATTTCTGAGACAACTAAGAAACCCCATAGACACTAGTCACTGTTTTTAATTTCCCAATCTTCAGAAAATTACAACTCCGAATTCAAAATTCTGCATAACCAGCCAAACAGGTCAACATTCAGTTTTTTGAGGGGTCTGGCAGGCATTACTTTTAACAATTTCCTCATTTTGGCCTCTTTTAAGAGAAAAAAAACAAAACCCACACCAAATGTGTGACACATTGCTTAACACAATGGGCATTTTTATGATCAACATCTAGAGCTCTCAATATCCAATTCTACTCTTAATTATCAAAAAGTGTCAAAAGCCAATGGGTATTAAGAGATAGATTGTACTCAATGCTACTTCAGTCTAACATATAATGTCAAGAATATGTCTGCAATTAAAATTCACACAATAAATTATTTCAAGTAAGCATATTTTATTATCAGTAGAACCACATGTTGATGATGAGAAATACATGATGGCTTGGTATTCTACAGTGTATTATGCAAATGAATGTATCAAAGGTCAAAGCTTATCTCAGCCTCATAATAATGTGGGCTGCAGAGCATAATTAATTTACAGTATAATTTCTTATGTTGTGCACAACACTAAAAGCCATTTATTCCAGAATTTTCTTTCTATGTTGAGAGAGAAAACATAACAAAAGTTTCCAGTTTCCTATTTAGGGATTGGGGAGAAGAGAAGTTCTTTAATTTTTGTTGGTAAGGCCAACCTAAAATTAACCATTAAAAATACTGGATTTGAGTTGCTTAAAATGCTGTCAAATTTTGGTGTTTGGGAATGAGATTTCCATGCCAAATGGCTGCTTTACATTACAAACAGGCAGAGAACTGAAGAACTCTTCACGTTTCATGTACAAATTTACCATATAGAATAACACCAAATGAATGACAAGAGGAACAATACACTATATATTGCCAACAGAACGTTACTGAAAATGTGGAAGAGCTGTAACATACATCACAAATTATTGTCAGCCCCAAGCCACCCAGGGTGTCCCCCCTCAATCCGATTACATCGGAATCCTTTCAGCCTAAAACTGAGCATTTTAGTATGTTATGTGGCAGCAGCTGCTTACTGTCAGTCACTTTAGTTCTACACTGAAGGCACTTATATACATGCTTAGCTTTAATATGTGACTAGTTTTATTAACGATGTGAAGAGATCATCAGTTGAACAAATACCTAAGTAACTGACACCTTATCTCTCAATTAGTCCTAATTTTGAGAATTTCCCAAAGTGCTTCAGTGCTCTCTTTAGGATCTCCTTCAACTACCTCCTTCAAATGTCCACACCTTACAAGTGCTTTTCTTTGCTAGCCTGTTCCTATGATGTTTGAATTTTGGCCAGAGTCCTAGTATTTCCTTGTGGCTAAGTTTTCTTTTGAAAGAAGTTATCCCTATTTGCCTGCTGAAACTAAATAAAGGTTATATATTAATAACAGAGGATGTATTTCAAATTAAGTAATCCAATATTTAAAGTTATATATCATTACTGTAAGAAGACCCTACAGTTTGAAATCTTTAACAAGGAACACTTGTTGATAATTAAAAAGATGTTAATGAGAATTATTTACATGTAAGTACTTGTACTTCAGCAATGAAATATATTTTCTAATTCTCACTACTATACTTTCACAGAGAGCACCATATTTTCCAACGCTCCCATTGCCTGTGTTTCATTTGGTCATTAATAATTTGACCACACTTTTTCCACATACATAAAGTTTTAGTTACAGATGTATAGTAAGAAGGATGCACTTCTGACTTCAGCCTCAAGAGAGCAGGATCTCTAAACAATAGGATGGATGAGACATTTGTTCTCTGTCAAATCCAAGGGAGCTTATTTTTTACCAGCAAATGTTTGCACCACATTTTCAGCTTCAACTGGAGGCCAAAAAGCTAACGTGATAAAGAAGTAACATTTATGTTAGGAAGAGTTGTGTTCTACAAAGGGTTAACCAGCCCTACAAAGAAGTCTGTCACTCAGCCAAAAGTTTTTTCTTTTTCTCTCCTATAACCAAATAGAAACAGCACTAGAGCAGCTGTTGCAGAAGCAATGTCATTCAAACTACCATATATACCGTTGTCAGCTATGTCAGTTACCTTTATACACTCCAAATTAAACATGGCAATTCCATGGGAAGGTGAAAATGCTGTAGAGTAGTTAATGTTGACAGTAGCTGCTAAAAGGTCATTTGGAGACCCTCATTAGTTGTTTGCTTTAACAGACAGTCATTATTATTGGCAGCAGAAATTGGCAAAAAGCACTGTTATTGTCAGAAAGTATTAAAAGAGTGTCATTTGTCAATATGTACTCTTCTGAAGAGCAGCAGGCTAAGGAACTCCAGCTTTACAGTTAAATGGGAAAAAAAATAGCTCTAATAACCCTGATGGGTTTTCTTTAACTGGTTCCAGTTTGGGACTAGCCTATGAGCAGCTGTGAGTCATTCAACTGCAAAGATATGTGACAAATGGAAAGAAACTGCCACAGTACCTCAGGTAACCAAGCAAAAGTCTCCGAGTAGCAATAGTAAGGGTTGGTTCAAGCATAAGCAACATAGGCAGCAGAGACACGTCTGTCATCTTTTCTTTATCCTGTTTTTTGAAACTCCTGATACTCTCACTGAAGGAGAGGTCATGCAAAAGCTCACAACTCAAGAATTCATCTCTCAAAACCCTCCAGGACTCCCTGCCTCAAATACTAACCACCCCTCCCAGAGTTTCACTTAAGACACTGAAACTCTCACTGATTCTGCTCAAGCTTCTTTGTAAGTCATTTCTAGACCCCACAAAACAGAAGCCTTGCCTTCACCACGGGGAAGACTTGAACCATCTCACTCAAAAATTATCCAATACTGCTATTTAGAGAGGACCTAAAAGCCTCCACTTCTGGAGCCTGTACAAAATTTCTAAATCCCAAAGCAGTATTTTTAAACATAAACTATCTCAGTAAACTTTTTTAGTAAAATTATCAATTGTTCCTTCTCTGAAGGAAAATTAACCATTATTTTGCCCAAACCATGACATTGTAGGTCAATCACCAGCTGTTGACTGCAGCAAAGACAGTTTCTGCTCTTGAATTTAACTCCTAGCCTTACTACTCTTGCTTTCCATAGGCTGTGAAAATATCATAAAACTCAATCCATAGATTCTTTTGGGACCTTGTACCAGCCCACTATCCTCTCTGTTGGGGGGCAGAAAAACAGAACAAGCCTGAACATCAGCTTCTACAGATCTGCTGTGAGCTTTTCCAGAAAACAAAAACAAAAACAAAACAAAACAAAACAAACAAACAAAAAAAACAAACACCCCACACAACACCACACACCACAGAAATACACACACCAACCATAACCCAAACAAACCTCTGTTTGCTCTTCCTCTTATTACTCTATTTTCTAAATGGAGATCCTGAATACTCACAAAAATTACTAACTAAATGAAGAGACACATTTATTTTCCTGCACTGGTGAGGGAAATAAATATATTAAGATTCCATACCTTTTTTCATGCCAAATACTTGAGCAAATGAACAGCATAGTTCAGGCTCAGAAGGTGAAAGAACAAGTTGCATCTCTCTGTAACTTTCCTTTAAGGCATTATAATAATGGAATTAATGCCTCTTTTTTTAATGCTATCAAGTTATATTAAAAGCATTATTAAGCCCTCCCCAAGCCTACATCCTAATAAATGTCAAGTCTCCAATTATTAGATATTTAAATATTTGTACTAAGAGTCTTTAATAATGAGAATACACATTGCAGATGTGTGCTACTGCACTACTGAAGTGAGATAAATCACGTGGGGCAATTATTCACAAAACCTTAATAAAGCTGATTTTCTTATCAAATCTCAATAAAATTACTTTTTAATATGGACACAATTGCACTAATAATTTAGAATTATTATTTAATAACTTTCAGAATAAACACAGAAGCACAATTAATTTTTTTAAGACACTGTAAGAGCCTGGCAGGAAGACATTTAACCAGGGCTGTTTATTGAACACATAATTTTCACGTTCCTTTCCCAGGTTAAGCAGAGCAACCCATCTGCCTAGGTAAAACTGGTTGCTTTTGTCAGTGGGTAGGCTGATGTTCTACAATTACCGAGTCCCTTTTAGTCCCTACTTCTTCCATAAGAAAATGGGCTAAATTATGTAGTACACTTTCATCTCTCCATCCCTCACTTAACCATCTGCTGTGTGCATTAAGCTTTCTAGAAGCTGAAAAAAGGGAAAGCCACCATAAGCCACTGGAGAAGACTGCAGAAACAACACCACGGACGCCAGCAACAGCAGAAATGCCAGTACAAGTCTTAACTCCTTAGGACTGCATGCAGCTTTGAGTACTAATTTTGACCTTGATAGTAATTTTTTTTCTAATTTACGAGTTTCCCTTTTTAGTCAATTCATTAACAATGAAATTGATTTTTAAAATTAATGTACAGTGTGGAAGAGGGCAGTATCTTTTCACTTCAAAGATTTACATATTCTTAAGGGACTTGTTCATGTTTCTGAATCAGAAGTAGGGATGGTTACTGTGTTACAAAAGCAATAAAACATGCAATTTACTGAAATATTATCTGAAAATATTATCCATGGAAGAATGGTTCTGATTAGCTAACAGCACAAGATTGGTTTATGATTGCAAGCTTTGTAACTATTTGATAATATAAAGTGTTATTTGTTTCTCAAAAGGACGTTGCAGCACATAATGCATTTGCTGAGCTCAGTGATGTTAGCCCTATAAATCACAAGTTGCATTCTTCAGAAATAAAAAAGAACAGATTCACAGTGTGTTAATAAAATACTTGAGAGGTTATTTCTGATACTTGCAGCAATTTCTTCTTTACACTTACAATAATTAAAAGATAACTTCTAATCATCAATTTAAGTTACTATTACAAGAAGTAATAATAAAAGATAGCTACAAGATTCTCTTGAATTACATCTTTTTTTTCTATTTTCTGGGGTGAAATAAAACCATCATTATTGTTAAAATAGGCATCCAGTATTTCCTTGGCTTTTGGGCAAACTGAATTATTCAGTTCCTTCAATGTGCTCACATATCACCTTTACTCAGCATTTGATTCAAGCTTTGTTGTGTTGATTAATCTATCACAAACAAATATTATGCCACAATCACACTTGCACTGAAATGAAATCTTGAGGCACTCCATCCTCAAACTGTCAGACACCTGCTGTTCTGGGTCGCAAGAACCCAAAACTGACACATCTTTCCAGCTACAGAGGTGTGATGTAATCTATGAAAGCTATTCAAAATAATCACTGGAATAGAAAGAAGTAATCCATCTTAGTTACATACAAAGCTTCTATTAGTAAAGCAAATGAATAAGCACTTATCTTTGGCATCGTTACACTCCAAAACTCCTGTTGGACAACAAAAGCATGTATAACAGACAGTGGAAGGTGTCAAGCTATCAAATGATTTACAGAAAGTTATACAAGCAGGAGACAGCAAAGCAAAGAAACCAGCATCTTGAAATTAGCACTGAACTGTGGAAACAGTTTTTTTGGAGCACAACTGCTGTCTCAAATATTATGGCTGTCCACTTGGGTTAAATCCTACTCAATTAATAAGTTGAGTGAATAAATTACTTAATGGGTTCTGCACTTGAAAATTTTTCTATACAGCGCTAGTCTACAGGATTAATCAAATAATGCTCAGTTCCTAATAAAGACAGTCCTTGGCTTAAAATTAATATTATTTAAATATTTATAAAATAGTAACTACTAGTCCTTAAAGTCATTTCAAATAACTTATGGACAGTGAAGTGTTGAACACTAGAAAGAATCTAAAAAAAATTTTAAAAGAGAGGAAGTATTGGTGCAGCAACATCTTTAAGAGCTAGCTGCTTGACTTGAGTTTACATTAAGGAAAAATTAAGACAGAATACAGCTGAATAGGCTGTGGCAGATGAGGACTATCCAAGCACAAAAGAAAAGTAATGTAAAATAATAAGCCAGTGGCCAACATAGTAGAAATGACAGGATAACCTTTTCTAGGTCTGTGGTCCGAAGGTTCATTAAGGTTTCCAGAGTTTTTTCAGTGGAGATGCAGTAGTCAGACTGCAGATGAGCCAGAGACCTCATTAGTCACACAGTGCTCAGTTCACCAGGTTCCTTCCAGCTGAGAAGCTGTTCTGACATAGAACAAAAAAAAAAATAAATTAAAAACCGTGTTAATTTTGTTAGTTTCACCTGTAAGTAATCTTCATTATTACAGAGAGGTCACAGGCTTCTGAGTGTCAAAGGATGTCATCAGTGAGACAATAAAGGTACTCATAGAACAATCTCTATCAATAACACAGCCCCTAGTGCAGAAGTCTTGAGCCTCACTACAGTTGTTCCATTTACCGGATAGAAAGGTATCACTCCAACCATATGCAAAAAAATAAGATTCTTCTCACAAAGTAATTTTTACTTTAAAACGTCCTGGTCTCTCTGCCACAAAAATCTGTGGATTCATTGCAGTTGTCAAAGAGCTACCATGTACATCCGACTTCTATCTAAATAAAAACCTTTTCCTAGCTTTCCCCCCCACCCCTTTCTCTGTGGTTCAAGAAAACAGCTGTAAAACTAGTAATGAACAATAATTAGCCCATAACTGCAGCTACCTGCATGATATTTGGTCTATTTGTAAATTTATCAAACTTGTATTATGTCCTAATAGTTGTTTAGCTTGTTTGTCCATTCTAGCAGTAACAAGGGAAAAAAAAACCTCTCTTCTAAGAGCTTAATCTCTCATTAGTCTTTCCATTAAACATTCCCTCAGCTATCACTAGGCTGCTGGTATAAATGTTACAAAACTTTGCCTTGATAAACCAGTCACTTGCTAAATCATATACTGCACCCAATACTGGGAACTGAGATCACATGTACAGATTGTACAGATGCTGCAGACGAGTACCTTTAATAGTTAATGACCTGAAAGCTGACTCTAATTTAAATTACTCCAATACTACATCCACATTCTCCTTGAGGTAATGTAGAGTACTTGTGAAATACTTGGCTTAGTCACTGAAACACCTCTTCATTTTAAAGAATCTATTACAGCTTCTGCAATTTTACATTTTACTTCATGGCTACATTCAAACAAAATGAATTATCTTAGTGCCAAAATGAATATTTGAACAGGAACTTTTAAGGTATATGTTATCATGAACAGCGCTAGAGCATCAAAATACTTAAGTGTCCATGCAGAAGTTACCTTTTGCTCACAGCAGATAAGCAAAGAGAGAGGACTGATCATAGGATGCAATAATTTTCTCAAATTACATGATACTAAACACACAAATGTATCTATTTCACAGGCCAGTATTACTTATGACGTGTGCATTACTGTAACTCCAATGTCTTAATTCCTCCTGAAACTATGACTCCTTTTATTCCCATCCCAAGCAACAAAGACACACTGAAACTTCTAAGCCAGTGCACTGCCACCAGGGTTCCCTGTCCACAGACAGGGTTGGCCAAAGAGCTGTTCCTCACAAAGTCTGTTGGGAGGTCTGTCACAGGGATGGCAGAGGGTGAAATGTCCTACATTCCATCCAGTGCGGCAATTCTTTAACGGGTATCAAGAAAACTATCATAGTAGACCATATCTGGAAAGGAGTTTAGTGGTCTGGTAAATTAATTTAAGGAGAATGCTGAAGAATTTTACTCTCCCATCTGTTCTCCTCCTGCAAGCAGTGTCACTGCTTGTTTCCAATGCTGAATTCCCATTCCTAGGTCAATGTCTCTCCACTGACCTGGCTTGTCAGTTTTGTTGCCTAGCAGCAGGTCTTTGGGATCTTGTATAGCGTGACTTCTCTGCAAAGGATGGTACATCAAAGTCACCACTTGAATTGCCTGGCAAAATCTTCTCTGGAGCTGGGTGATGAGCACTGTCACAGTCTCTGAAACAACCAGGAATTCTGGAAGCTGGCATTCGGCCACCCTCCAGACACAGTAATCTGCCTTTCCTCAAAGAGGCAGAGGGCTGCAGCTGCATGCTGGCTTTGAGGGCACATTTTCATGCTGCTGTTGCCACAGCAACTAAGGCAAACAATGTGCCTTCTGGCTCACTTCGCAAAAACCAAAACCCAAACTAACTGGAATTTGCTCGCTCACCTTCACCCTCAGTGTGCAGGCTGGCTGCTTTCCACTTCTGACTGACCCCAGGTTACATGGGGCTTTGCAGTGGATCTACCTACATTTCTAGAGTCAACATCCCCAAAACACCCTGTGGGCTTTACAAAGAGGTAGATTTTTTATGAAAATAAAAACTTCTGAGGATATAAGCAATTCAGTGAATTTGTCGACGGTTCCAGTTATTATGATAGATTGAATTTGTAACTTTAGACTGGTTTACTTATGTTTTACCTATTTCAGATGATTACAGTTTCCTCAAATAGCCTACACTTAGCTTGCAAATTTGGCTGCCATCACCTATATCAAAGAACATTTTTGCAGACAGCATTTTTTCCACAGGAGACCAAAATTCACTTTGATAACTTGTGCTTGCATGGGACATTCATGGATTGCTAACCCCGACTGCACTGGTTATGAAGTGAACCTTTTTATTCTAGAACATTTGTGGAAAAACTTGCTGCATCAGAACCACAAAAATTTTACTGAAAAAAAAAAGGTAAAAATCATTATAAATCCTGACCCCTTGTAAATACGGACAGAATGACAGAGCAGTTGGCAGCATACTTAGTCTCTCTGAAGAAAAAACAAACAAAAACCAAAACAATGTGACATCAGCAGCCAGCTCAGAAATCAGTGTGGCAGTACTAGTTTCCTTTTGCATGTTGCAGTAAGGAACAAGGAAGAGCTTTTGGTGGTGTATTTTTGAAACCATGAAACCAATTCTGAACTTCTTAGTACCTTGTACTCTGTTCAGAGAGAAATGGATTTAGATTATAAGCAAAATCTTCATTTCAGTATTGACTGCTAATCTGAAGTAAGTTAGTTAAGGGCTCTTACTTGCTTCTGGCTAAAGGTATCTTAGGAACAACCTGCAAACATGCCACAGTTACAACAGAGGAGGGAAGAACAGCAAACAGTTCAGTACTGCAAGTGCCCATGGAGCAGAAAGGTAAGCTGTGGCCGTGATGAAATTATGTAACATCCTCCCCCAATTTTAACAGATACTATGTTGTCTACTTTAGAAATACAATCCTTACAAAAAGGGTTGTCTCCCACTGCTGCAGCTCACAGCTTTGTTCAGAAAATTCTAGTCTAAACTCCAATTTACAAACCTGGTTTTGCTGTTGGCTGCATGCTTCATTTCAAACAATTATGTCATTAAGTGTTTGGATTAAGCATTTTCATAGTCCATCTGCACAATTAAATAGTAGTGGCTTTATGGTGGGAAATCTCTTGCTACAGTGAATGCAGTAGCTGATCTCATTGACATGCAAGTGAGCCATCATCTAATTCCCTACATAATGTATAAAAAGAAAACCTGTTTCAATACTATCCCAAATGCACATGACAGCACAAATAAAGTGCTTTCAGCTTTAGGATATCCATTACAATTAATTATCTATAAAGTCCTTGCCATAAACTGTGAAAAAGCCCTTCCTTTTGAATAAATGGAACTTCATCAGAATTATACAGGCACCTGAACTGACTGCAAATGAAAGCAAATATTCATTGACATTTTGTTACAAACAAAGGCCTTTTCTCTATGAAGTTGTCTGACACAGGATTTTAATGCCTTGAATTTCTAGTATAACAGACAGCATTATGCTTTTACTAGCAGATAAATTTAAGAAAGTGTGGCTTATATTTCCAGAGATAAAGCCAAGAACAAGAGAAAATATGAGTATTTTCTGTCAGTTTATGTCATTATAAAATTAGTGTTGCTATTTCACAACCATTCAAAACAGTTTGCTCAGTGGCAATTAGACTATCCATTATCCTAAATACTATAAATCAGAGAATGGTAGGGGTTGGAAGAGACCTTTGAAGATCATCGAATCCAACCCCCCTGCCAGGGCAGGATCACCCAGGGCAAGCCACACAGCAACAGATCCAGGTGGGTACTTAAAGTCTCTAGAGAAGGAGACTCCCCAGCCTCTCTGGACAGCCTCACAGTAAAGAAGTTCTCCTCATATCGAGGTGGAATGTCCTGTGTTCCAGCTTGTGACCACTGCCCCTCATCCTATCGCAGGGCACCACTGAAAAGAGACTGGCCCCTTCAAATATTTGTAAACATTAGTAAGATGCTCTCTGTCTTCTCTTCTCCAGGGTAAACAGTCCCAGTTCTCTCTGCCCTTCCTCATAAGAGTGATTTTCCCATCCCTAAAATCACGTACCAAGTCCCTGTAAATCAAGTAACAAATGAGAAATCTCTCAGAGCCATTGACAATGCCCAAGAGAAACAACACCTAAGTAGACTATATTCTAGAAAAATCTATGTGGAAAGGATGAACTATACTAGTGTGGAAAAACTTACCTAAGGATATAAATTTCTTCTGTTTAGGTAGAAGATTACTGAGTTGACAAAAGCTCAAAACTTTGTAATGAATTCAGACACGTGTGTCTGAGTTGCCCATTATGTACCCTCAATATAGACAGTGGTGTGGTTGGGTCAAAATGTACTTGGTCCCCTATTATTTTATCTGTTGCTCTACTTGGGTTTTCATCAGCCTTCAACACATTACTTCAGATCATAAAGACAAGGCTAATCAGAGTTCTCAAAGGGGAGAAAATTCTAAACATTTCAAAACAACTGTCTCAAAGGCTTGTAATTTCAAAGTGCCTTTCCTCCCTCTTAAGAGAGGCAGTCCCCTGCTACCTCCCTCAAAACAACAGGGCTGTTTAAATACGTACCACAAACCACAGCAGATGGTAACACAGGCTGTTGCATTACTACCATGCACCAGCAGTGATACCAGTTGCTCTCTTACATATTTGGGGTTACCGGCCAGAGCCCTTTGTCGGGAATCAAGTGGCACTACAGCACGTGATGAAAAACTGTACAACAACCTTACAATAAGACCCACAATTTAGATTGCACTAGAAGAAAAATATTACAATAAGCCTGGAAAATCTGCAGTACCGACTGCTGTCTTGCTAGCCATGGTAATACCCTATGGCTGAACTGAAGTGTATTACCTCTAGCATACTCGGTCAAGCTTTGTTCTTGTATACAGCACCTCGGTAAAGGAGAATGCTTTACAAAGTAACTAAGCAATTCCTATAGAAGGTGGGTAGTTGGTTACACAGGATGATGTTTCTCATCAAGAGACAGACTTAAAATGGAGAGTTGGATATGTAACCAAAGTAAAGAATTCTGAGAAGCCATCTGGGAAAGCTGGAGTGAACTTGCACTAATAGAAATTGTAATATATAGTTAGAAAAAGAAGATAAACATTTATCAAGTGGCTGGCAAGAAAATTAAGTGGTTCAGATGAAAAATGAGGAAAAAGCATACTACACAATGATCTGGAATCCCGAGTGTAAAGCTCAGATAACGAAGAGAAAGACCAGGAACAGCAGCCTGGATTATCCTGCTATTCAGAAATAAAAGTATCTTTCTGTATCTCAATCCCAAAACCAAGTCTGACACGTTGAGCTGATGTTAACTAGAGCATCTCCACTGAATCACTGGGGATATCTCCACACAGACTCAGAACCATTTTCCCTCATATCTCATTAAATAGTCTCTCTCAGGAGTAAGAGCAGTCACCTACGATTACAGTTTCTGATGCTGAACTTCACACTATCTGTCACTGCAACCTTGCCAGAGCCCTCAAAGATCAAATTTTCTAACTGTTTTACACTGTCTAGCTAGAAGTCTTGGGCTGTACTATGGGAACGTTAAACAACATTTAACTAAAACATGTCTGGCTAAGAGAAACTTCCTTAAAGACCACATGATTCTGACTTCTTCCTTCTGACGCCCACTCTCAGGCAGGCTGGACAACCCACCTTAGAAAGAATTGCTGCTGAAACTGTAACATGCTTGCTGAAAGGCAAGAAATACCACAACACCCCCATTTTGTTCCCCAGTTCCCTCTGTTGCCAAGCAGGCTGTGCCTCTTCAAACCCCTGTCACATAGTCAGTCACTCTCCTTCAAACAGCGCAAGTGCCTAAAAAGGGTCTGTCATGTCATTTACAAAACAAAGCAATGCATTTTTTTTGAAAAACCAAGAGATTAGTAAATACAGACTTCAGTAAAACTCCAGATAAACACGAACTGAAACATTTCTGACAGATAGACAGTGGCAAGCCAGATTACCACACAAAGTTTGGAGACAAGGGGATATTATGATGATGTCTATACTAAAAATCTAAAGGTTCACAAGTGTTTCTTTGCAAGACATCTAAATAATTCCAACAAAAAGTAATACTGCTTAACATACTCTTTGGCAATGATACCTTTAGAATCTCTTTTAGTCTAATAAAACTTAACTGACCTATCAAAACCATACCAATCCGTAGCTAGAAGGTACTACTGCTAAATCAGCATCACT
>VWZY01000008.1:170908-201392 GCA_013399075.1 Chloroceryle aenea
ACCAAAACATGAGCACAAATCCCTAGTTTACCTTTGAGTATGTAGGAGGGGGACAAAATAGGCATGTGTAAGCGATGTTCAGTTCCACTGCCTGTGACACCCTGTACTGCTCAGCGTTATCAGTTCTTTGCTACTTTGTAACATTCTTAATATAAATGAGGGACAGCTTTACAGAATCACCAGTATCATGAAAACTTTGGGGGGGTGGCAGGATGGGCACAAAGAGGCAAAAGACAAAAGCAAGCTGTTCCTGAAATACAACACTAAAACAAAACCCAAAAGCCCAGATACACCAGGATCAAATAATGGCACTCTACAGCACCACACCTCTCCACCTAAAGAGCAGTGTTACAGATGTACCATATTCCCCTCCTTCTTCACTGCTCTGAATTCATCACCACTTATCCCTGCCTCATTTTCTCGTCAGTGTCATTGTCAGGGAGTAGGAATCTTTTTATCAGCCTAGGCATATTCAAAGTCTATCAGTGTATGTTACATCAGTGGTCCTAACCCCATGCGACAGACTGTGCAGATGAACGCCTTAAAAATAAGCTAACACTGAGGCACAAGTGTGAGCACAAGACCAGCCATCAAGGGTATTAGGTACATCATCTACTTCTGAATAATGCACATCAACCACTGCCACAGCACTATCAGCTGGCTAACCTGCTAACCTGCTTCTCCCCTTTCCCCCAGTATCAATCAAAAAACGATCCACCTAAGACAGCAAAAGCAATCTTATCTGTGAGTCCCAGTACTGTATGGCAAAGAACGTATCCCCAGATTTCTCTGGCATACAGACAATTCAAATAAAGAGCTGCCTGCAGAGTTAAGTATTGAGTTTCACGGTGTTACACTGCATCTGCGTAAGTCTGCTCTTCACTGTTCATATGAACATTTTGCTGGTACCCCCTAACCCGAGGGATATTCCTGTAATGTACTTTTAAATTTTGGACCATGAGGAATTTTTACTTTTCACAAAAAAACCCCACACATATAAATAATTGATGATATAAATCATAATTACAAGATTTTCACAGTTATGTTAAACATTAAAATAATGCAGAAACTCTTGAAATGCTTTAAACAGGCAGCAGTACACAACCAGATTTATACTCAGTTCCCCTCAAATCAGCCAGATGTGGAAAAGTGTGTGTGAAGTTATTTAACATAAAAATAAAATTTTCAGTGCCAACGTAAGAAGCCTTCTTTCTTCAAAGGTCAAATTTATGCTCTGCAGATTCTGAAATGTACTGGGTTCCAGTGCCAGAAACATAGAATGGAATGAAACCATTCATTTTCCTCTACTATATCCAGATTTCTGGATTTATAGTGAACACACTTCTGCAGTCTATTGTTCCAAATTTGTTCCAAAATCCCAACTGATACAATATACTAAAAATTTATGGCAAAATACTTTAAAACACTGACATTTTGAATCGTATTTGATGCTTCAAAAGGAAGTAAAGCAGTTGAGCAAAGCTACGCTGTGTTCCAAAGCATCAGTGCTGCTGCCGCATTAGAAATCAAACATAACTGCTCTAAAAATACCAACTATTACCCAAGAAACTAGATGGTAAAGAATGAATTCCACTGACTTTCATTTTAAAGGTGACAAGCTTCCTCACAGGTTGTTCCTTCCCTTCTCAACGGTAATTGCTGTTGGGGAGAATTATTTGTGGTTTTTTTGTGGAGGGGAATCCCCCCCCTTTCTCCGTAAGTCTGGAAAACTTGTAAGAAAGGTGGAAGCTGATTTAGGAAGAAAAAAAGATACCATCTTATTTATGTTTAGCTCAGATCGGTGATCTGGAATACAAACTGAGCTTAGCTGAAGATGGCTAGTGTAACAGTTACACCCTGATTAAATCCTTAAAAGGTGGTTTGTTTGTTTGTTTTTTCTAGAGGGGAAAAAAAGTCTATTTTGAACAAGAGAGCAGATACTAAATGTAAAGTTATATCACTTTCCTTTGTTAAATCATATTAGCTGGTCAAGAAGAACCCTAGAAACTACACTAACACATGGCTCAAAACTTCCAGTTCAAATGCCATCATTTCAACCCTCTGTACAACAATTTTTAAATTGTGCCTGGTGTCATCATTCTGCTAGAAATGGGAATAACAAGCTTCAGTGGTACATAATACTGTGGTGAATCTCTGCTCAAAATGGAGTTTTACTCTAAATATTCCATGATTTTCTGAATAAATATGGTCCATCATCACATCATCAAGCAAAAAACTTCCATTAAAACTTCTACTTTCTATACAATTTTGGGCACCTACTCAAGTAAGTCTTTTTTTGGCTGCTGTTACCTGGAGAAGCACACCATTATAATCCAAACTAAGGCGATTTCCCTGCTAAAACTCTATTCAAGCACACAGTATTCTTCTTTCAACTTACTTGAAAAGAGCTTCCAAGATAACTTATTTCATAGATAAAAATTGTTGCAGTAAAACTGATTAAAATGTAATACATTATTTATAGTTCAAAAGTTATCTTTGCTTCAGGCAAGGTATTTATACCTTTCATCAGGCTTAACTATTTTTACCAAGGATTTTTAAAAAGTATGTCACTCTCAATTTTAATTCAATCCATTACACCTGTAAGTCTATTTTAGAGAGATTTCTGAGGATTTATTTTACAATAGATGAGCTTAATGTATATTTCAGTAGGAGACAGGATGGGTGGTTGGAGAGATGATCCACATATCAGTCTCCTAACAGAAGAATTTAGTATTAAAAGAGAGAAAGAAGAAACATACACACTGGCTGGTAGTTAAGACTTTTTTCAATCCATCTTCTCTTTCAGCATATCTGAAAAAGAATGCTGAAGAAAATCATAACAGAGTCTCCTAAAGGAAACATTATTACTGACCCAGTTATATCAAGAAAGCAGTGTCTGTACTGGTGTCCTCAATTTAAAGAAAAGGCCAAGACAAAGCACACATGACATCAGGCAGTATTTTGTTAGCTAGTGAGTTGCTATATCAAAACTAAAAGTCTCAAAGTAACTTCACAGATATTCTAAATTTTTATTATGTACCGATAAAGGCTATTATGAAAAAAATTCTCACTTTTTCAGATCATTCCTACAAAGTGTAGAAATTCTGCTATAGGTAATATCTATTTTTTTTTTCTCATATCAATAGGTAGTTACATCGTATTTCCCTGTGCTGCAACATCTGCATATGGTTTCACCTTTAAAAGGTTTAAGTATTTGTTCAGTATGTTCCTACATCCTCTGAGAAAATAAATAAAATCTTCCTCTCTTGAGCACAAGTGGAAGTTAAGTGCCTGATACTAAAAGAAGTGCCATTCTAGTACTTTTCTGATACACTACTAAAAATGCCAATGGAAGAAATGTCTCTCACTCCCACTGTTCTGAAGCAAATTGACTTGGTTTAGTAAGCACCACCCAGCTGCCTTGGTGTCATCTGGAGTAAGTAGATACATCCTTTGCTTCCCAAGATTCATGCTATCAGATTATTGTGCATCACACCTGCCTCAAAATTTATCCAAATACCTAGTAAGATACTTGGTGACTTCAATCTTTTTAGGTGTAAACCAGAAGTCGCCGCTGAAGGTTTCTGGTGTTTGCTCAATGGCTGTTTATTTTCCCCATTGTACATTTAATGTTTTAGTTGAAAAATAAAAAGCCAGTGCTGTGTTTTACACAACATTTCAGGTAGTGTAAAAGGGAAGCAGGGTTTACATGTATTTTTGGTTATTTTGTTGGTTTGGGGAAGGCATTTTCCACTGTTTTCCATCTCCTTCCCATACATTTTTGCTTTTTGCAGCAGCATTGGTTTACGTTTGAATGACACATCAAATGCACTAAAAGCTCTTTGTCATGTTTTATCAATGTTTTCCAGCTCACGTCCTGCTTCCATACTGACAAGCTTGACAAAGGAATGCTTGTTGGATAGTGAATTAATTAGACTCACAAAATTTCATCAAATTTCTGCAGCTTGTTTGTTTTCTGGATTACCCTTGAGGGACACATGCACAGAAAGCAACTGGAAGTATATTTTTCTCTCCAGAAGCAACTTGAGCTGTTTAGCAGGTAATGAGGAAAAAGCACTCTCTTATTTGTGAACTCTACCACTCAGACCATTATACAGGAAGCCCCTGCTTCTGGATCAATCCTGTTAGATACAATTCAAACATAGCGGTGAGGTTAAAAGTAAAAATTTTTGGTAAATTTTTACCAAAATATTTGGTATTCATGGATAGGTGAAGAATACTGGCTCTACCAAAAATAATGCCATTAAAAAAACAATAAAACAAAAAACCAAACCAAACAAACAAAAAAAAACCAAAACAGAACCCACAGAATTTTTTTCAGGGAATAATTAATTATTGTCTGTGAGAAACAGTATCTTAGTAAGTTATAGGAGATACCATTCTGTTACTCCACTACTATCCAGCTTTCAAACACAGACTCAGATGGGATTTCATGCGCAGTGCTACAGACTATATCCTCCATGTGAGATGTAACACCTCTATCACTACATAGAACAAAGTGCTCAAGGTACCATGAGTTACCAATGGCATGAAATTCCTGTCATTTTCTAGTTTATTTTCACACAGTGTGGATATTTTGGTTCTCAGCAGATTTATGGTTTTAGCAAGTTGTTGTTAATTGGAGCACATGTAGCAACAGAACGAAAAAGTACAGGGGTAAATTTCTTTGTATTTTAGCCTACCCAATAGGATAGCACCCTGGTTATTCAGTGAAAGGCTTCTACAACGAAAGAAAATAAGAATCCTGTTAAAAGAGAAGCCAGTCTGTTGAATAACATTGTAGCACGCGGAATACCAAAGCCAGATGTTACATGAATAAAAGTACGCCCTTCCAAAGATATTCTCTTTCTGTTAAAGCCCACAGTTCTGTCACACATAAAAATCCATCTGCCCTTTCTTTATGGCATCATATTTTATATCAGAAAATATATACCGACATCTGAAATCCAGTTTACAGGTAAAGTCTGAGAGCTAAGAACAAAACATAAAACATCTTGCTTTAAATTCCTACAGCTACTACATCAAAAGCCAGGGAAAAATCCAGCTCTCATTTAAATAGTCTCTAATGAATTTCAGTTAATACACATGAAAAAAATATTGTAAAATTCAAATGAAGGTGAATGGATTTTAATTGACAGTGATTAATTTTAATTTGACAGTTTATTCCAATAAGAAAGGCATCTTTAGCTCTAAGCAAAGCTGTCAATGCATCTTGAAAGTTAAAACTGAAGAGTCAGAAAATGCAAGAAGCAAGAGCCATACTTTGTAACCTTTTCCCTGATGGCAAAAATAAAAGAAAAGTGACACTGTCCTCCTTCTTGCATTAATAAGAATGATAATAAAATATATCTAGGATTAGCATTTGAGAAGCTAAGGCATATGGACCAAAATGCCTGGTGAATGTAATGCCTGACCAATTACTTTTTAACTAAAGTTCTTAAAAGAATGAGAACTGAATCTGACATTTAAAGAAAAGAACAAGAACACTTGTCTACTTAATTATCTTAAGCCTGAAAGCACTTCAGTCCTATACTTTTTCCTTTCATTACAGCATTATATAAGCTGCATTAGAAGAGAAGGAATACTAGGTCTTAGACTTCAGTAATTCTACTTTCTAAAAAAAGGTCTTCACATTATCTCAACAGCAAAATAATGCTCAATCACAGTGCTCTGGCATACTAATAAATATTTAGATTTTTTTTTCTTTGTTTTGGTTTTTATTCACACACACTCTATGCCTCAAGACAATTACAGACTGATAGTAACTGTTGGTATTATAGATCTCATAATACCTCACTAAAATACCTCGTTAGGCTAGCTTCCTTAACTATACCAGTCATCCAGTCATGTCAGAGACGTTGCTAACCCAAGGCCAAGACTTTGATTTATTACATTATTGCTTTTTTTTTTTACCTTGAGAGAAAAAAGTCATGCTAGCATTGATTCAACAAGATTTCCTACCCTCTACAGTGCCACGGAATAACTTTACTCTGGTGAGCTGCTTTTTACAGAAAAAACACTAGCACAGAAAATAAAGTTACACTCAGCAGGAAACAGGGACTCATATATAAACATTCTGGGAAACACCATAAGCCTGACAATATAAATCAAGCTTTGGACAAAATATGACAACTCTGTTTCTAATGTGTGCAAAAATCCTTTGGGTGGTTGCTTGGGTTGTTTGTTTGTTTGTTTTTAATTGCTGCTTTTTAAACAGTATTACATTTTCCATGTTTCTATAGAGTGAAATAAATGTTATTTAATAGCACTTTGGGAACTCCTGTTAGTTCTGACATGACTGGTACTGTTCCTAGTTCAAATCATTCCACAGCTTCACCACAATTTGAAGTATCCATGATGGCCAATTCACCTTGTGAGGGTGTCTCCCCTAGAAAACTCTGTAGGCAAGAGAAAAGGTAAGGACATTCCAACTTACTACTGATTAATCAAAGAGCATCTCCATGCCAGAAAGCAGCATAATCACCTTCAGAAGGAAAAGAAATACTGGTAATATTTCTCTTGAATTTGGTACCTGCTGTTAGAAATTCCCTCATACTGGTAGTCACAGCAGTAGAACCAAAGTTACACTTACTCTGTTCCCTATTAAAAAAAAAAAGTTTATACCTCAAAGCAAAATTGCCTAGATTTTACCACCAATATACTCTAAAGAAATTTCTTAATCCATCATCTGAGCTAGCAAAATCTCTTGTAGGCTTATAAAAGAACTTCTGAAAGCAGGGATTTTGCCTATTAATTTCATTGCAGTAGGAACTGGTTGCTCGATTCAAGCATGTGAGGTTGAACTATATTCCACCTCATGAAGCTGTTGCACAGCTGGTAACAGAGATGATACAAGTAACAAAAAAGTAGTCATTCTCTGTGCCATTATCATGGCGATAGCTTGCTGAAGGCTGTTTATTGTAAGCACAAGGAATAACTCCTGTTTAACAGCTCAGTGCTGCTACATAAAGGCACGTGCCGCAGTAGAATGCCCCTGTTGACAAAGTCACTATCACTCATCAATATATTATCCTATCTACAGGTCATTTGACCTTATGGAACCCAGTGTTGGAAAGAAACATCAGTCCGACTATAACAAAAACACAACACCCCCACAACCTATCTTTGCAAAACAAAAGTTACATATATCAACAATTTTTTAAAAGCAAAACCAGGATGACTACAAAAATAGAACTCGAATTCAATGGAGAACACTTTTCTGAGGTAAGTAATTGCAAAGTATCTTAGGAACTCAAGCTTATCTGTTAATTATTCATGTTTCTGTTTTCAATTCCAACTACTCTGGAGCTGCTGATGCTGGCACTCTACTAGGTTTAAGCATCCTTTCAGCCCAACTCTGCCAAATTAAACTGTCACTTTCTATTAAAAAAATCTATAGCAGGACGGTTTTAATCTTCTGATTTATACTTTGTAATAGGAAGTCAAAGTTTAAATTAGGACAGTATCAGCTTATGAAATAAAGCCTGAGCAGTGCAGTGACAACCACCAGTGAAAAAAAACCTTCCTTCTTCATCAAAGTGCACAGCAGAGCAGTTTTAACTTCTATCTTTTTAAAGTTTTTATTTTACAAAGTCTGAACTCAGTGTCACAGTCTTATCTAAACTAGCACTGCCCCCAGTCTGACAGAACACATCTGAAAGAAGGTAGCACTCGCCATCAACTCCTGGACCTGTACCCACGTTTACTGACCTGCTACACCTGCACCCTGTCTGCCTCTCTGTACTCACCAGGCAATGCATAATTCAGCTGAATTAACTTTTCCTTACGTGAACTATTCCTTTGCAAACTTTCACAGAGAACTAGAGGCTCTGCATTTCACTCTTCTGAAAATTAAACTGAACCCAACTGAGTAATAAAATGTCTTTGTTACAATTTTTCCTCCTAAGCAGCTTCTACCACTCCTGTATTTTCCGTAACTATTTTCTAAACCTTTTTTCCCCTCCTTTCTACCTCTACCCTTCTGGGGTTTTGTGATTTTAGGTTTTGTTGTTATTTTGGGTTCTTTTTAGTTGATTTGGGTTTTTATTATTATTATTTCCTGCTTATGTTAAAGTCACAACCATTATTTAGTTTAAAATCTCCATTTCCTCCAACAATGCCGCAAAGCCAGTAGAAAGGACTGAACAGCCACAGAAGGAACACGTGCACTGCAGGAGCTGAACTGTTTGCTCAGTTCCAGCAGAGAGAAAGGGATTATCACCCATCAGCTGACTGTAAAAGTCCCACAGAAAAAGAATCTGTGGCTAAATACAGAGATAAGAATTTGGCAAGTAATAAAAACAACAATGAGGATGAGAAAATTCAAACTAAAAATCACAGAACAAATCAAAAATATCTCAGACCACTTTACCTCACATATTTACTTAAAATATTCATCCTGAAAAATATGTTAAATTCCCAATATAAGCTTAAATTCTGAGGCTCCCTTTTCAGTTCTCAGGAGTCATTAGCTTCCTATTTCTAAGAAACCTGTTGCCAAACTGCTTGTCCTACTGGTCTAACTTTTTACTTCGAGACAGCTCTAAATACATGCTTTCTACTTCCACTTTGGGCAGTATTTTCCTCAGTGCATATTAAAAGCCTAAATCAAGAAGATAATAAGCAGGACCTCTTAGTGTCAAAGTCATTTAAACACATCTTGAATTAGAATATTAGTATTTAAAAAGAGAAAATAAAACTTTTGGGATTTGAGGTTTAAGTTTAAGTTCTACACAGTCTTGCTTCTACAAAAATCTACCTTCCTCTGGTCCCAAGACAGGAAATTAAATACACTCTTGGTACAGAGCAGGTATGTATTATTATAGACTACACTGATTATTTAGAGTAATACACAACATGACAGAAGCTTTTGTACGCTGAATGAACATGACATCTCAGAACCGATCTATCAACCAACGAAGTTTTGTAGAGTTTGGAAATATTATTTGTATTCCACATACCTTCCCAAAATTAAACTTCAAAGCCTTGGCCTCCAGGGAGCTGCATTTTGATACGTTTACCAATTTCTGTATTAATTTGATGGTATAGGCCATCAATGGCTTTACATACAACTAGTATTACTAGTAATACAGTCCTTTTCACCAGATTCTGGCTCATATGTTAACTCAGCGACAGCTGCAGAACACCACACCACACTGCAACAACTCCTCCTTTTTTGTCCAGCTCATCTCTGAATAATTTGGTCTATTTGAGCTGAGAAGATACAGAAGAAGGTCTTCTCCTTCTGGGTATGCCACACTAGGGAAGAAGTCCTAACAATACAGAAATACATGTTCATATATCTAACTTCTAATATATTTCTGTATATACAAACACATATCACTACCCACCAGTAATGGCTGTTTAGAATTCAAATGTAAATGACACTGCTAGATATGACAGAGAGGTTATTTAATTAGAAAATACTTACCAAATATTATTTGCATTTGTATTATAGAAATGACAAAGAGAGATGCAAAATGGCAGAAAGGGGAGTGGAATGTGACATAGTACCCAAACTCCACACATCCCCTGAGAGGTCTTAGCTAAGGAAAACCATCAAGAGAAGCTATTTCAGGGGTGGGTCTCCGTGGAAATCTCTTGCTCTGCTGGTATCACCTACAAATCCTGTTCAACCGTATGTGAAAGTGACAGCACAATTGAGGAGTTTGCCCCGTATGTGTAAAGTAAAATGATCACTTAGAATAATTTTTTTAAACAAAGGTTGTCATTTTCTCCAAAAAGAATTTCAGACATAATGGTCCATGACAGCATGTAATGAAGGACTGCATGAAGGGACTGATTTCAAAAGAACTTAGGAAATTAGATCATCTATTTCCTCCTACACATGAAAAAGAGATTTTCTTTTTTTTTTTTTCCTCTATTTACACTGAGATTATCATTCTGAGGTAGAGCTGAACAAAATTTAGTCAGAAGATGTTCTCCAGACAGGGGGAAAGTGCCCTCAACATGGGAGAAAGAGAATTTATTACTACGTTTACTATAACACAATGGCTCCTAAAACAATTATTTACTGCAATCACTAGCAGTCTCTCCATTATGTCATGTGTCATGAGTTTTGAAATAATTTTCAAAGAAGTTTAAATTGCCTATAAGTAGAATCTTGTTATGACATCTTTATCTTGTCACATGAAATTTTACTCCCGTTCTCCCTTTATCCTAGAGATCTTTAGTTCACTCCTACTATTAAGGGATGTTAGACCCTCAGTCTGGCTCAGCATGCACTGATCAGCTGTATTTCACTGGAGCCAAGAGTCACAACTGTGGCTCAGACAGAATTATCTCTCTTAAAAATCACTGCACAAACTGAGCAAGAAAAGAGTTCAGTGAGGAGAATACATAAACTGACTGTAATACGGTTAGTACACAACAGTGCAAGGTTGCAAGAGGATAATTAAATTGGTTAAAGAGCCTCACCAACACAAGGATTTTAGAAAGGACTATTGAAACAGTCATTCTACAGCATGGTGTCCTAAATATTGCCAATTATCCTCTATCAGGGTTTGAGAGACTGAATCCTTGGGTAACTTTCAAGAATAATAAAGTTAAAATGTATTAACTTTTTTTTATATACCTGCCATAACATTCAAATTTAATTCTGGCTTTAACATCTGGAAGTTTGCTAGATATCTATTCAGCCATAAAATAAGCAATTACATCCTTTCACCTATATGGAATTTTTAAGATAAAGAATCCATCTTCCTTCTCTGCACCAGTTAGAGCTTATGCACAGAGTGGGGAGTTCTCAGAATATAGCGAGTACAGATGCAATGCAGTCATCTTCGTCTTCCTCTCTCAGATCTTTACAAAGAACTCCTGTAGGAGGCAGTACCAAAAGACTCCTTTTGTTGAACTGAAGTTTCATTTTCATTCAAATTTTATTACTGTACACAGTCGGAATAGAAACTCTTTAATATTGTGCTAGAAGCAATCTGGACTTCTACTGCAGCAGAAGAGATCCAAACACTCCTCTTAAACGGCAATGCCACCACAGCATAACTGCCAGTTACTATGCCTGGTTTATACTTATTGCTATTCTCTTGTGCTGACCAACACCTGCTTTTTGTATCCACTCTTCCCTCTGTGCTGAGAGCCTGATCCTGCAAAATGAGCTACTTCACTCTGAAGAAAGCTAAGTTGCATTTCAAAACTACAAAACTCAAACTTCACAGGGATTTACCTCAAAATCCTACTGCAGAAGTTACACAGAATAACATCACAGTGTGTGAGCAAGTATCCCTCCTTTTCCTTCAAACCTCCAACCCACTGCTTCATTTCAAGTCCTCTAGTTACTGTATCACTAGTGACAAGATTGAAGTGTTTTTGCCCTCTCTCTCCTCTGCCCAGTTCTTGCATTTCCAAAACAGAGAGACTGTTTAAAGCACATGTATGGAATAGCTTCCATGTGAATAACATCTGATCTTCATCCCTACAACACCTTATACCTGTTTTTATCAATATTTCATGGTCTTTTACCTCCTATCACATAAAAACCAAGAAAAGCTAAATTTCTGGGACAATCTCATTTGCCAGTTGCTGGCTCTTGAAAGCAAAAGTCTAGAACTGACTGTAACAAGACAAGGGAAATGCTGGTTCTCAGCACCAGAGCAACAAACATGCGTATGATGCGTACAACAGCAGCATCACAGCCACTCTCCTGCCCTCCTCCTTCCTTTAAGCCTCATCCACTTCATTCACATTTCTCATGTGAAAAACTGAGACCTCCAAGTATGTAGCAGAAATTAAAATGAACATCAAAAATTAAATACTGTGATAACTGTTCTCTGCTCCATTTTCCGCATTAGAGCGGCACAAATGGGGCAGAAAGTCACCGTATGAATTACACATTATTAATTTTAATTATTCAACACCAAGAGGAATCGCTCCATCAGAAGATTTAGAGAATGCATTTCTCCTCTACCCCTTCTTGAAAAACGGCTGTAACTTACAGCTTTTTACTCAGCATGCCCATTGGCTAACTTAAAAATTCTTTGCTCACATGTGAACAGGGAAGACTTTAAACACCCCCTGCAATTTGTATAGAGTCTGTAAGCTAAAAGTTACTTTATAAACAGCAGTGAACAGCTACAAACAACCAGTTCGTAGATAAGGGAAACTTGGTTTTAGGTACCCAGCTGACCTCTAATTCCAAAGGTGTTGTGAATGACGATATAATTAAAAAAGTACAGCAAAACCCAACCAAACAAAAATCATCACACACAAAAAAAAAACCAAACAAAAAAAAACCAACCAACCAACCAACCACAACTAAGAAACTGCAACACAAAGAGATCTTAATAAGGATGGGCAGGAGCAAACCTGAAGCACACACTCTGCTGCAGCCATTTTTTCCCCACTCTCAGAATCATATTGGTGAGAATTGGTTCTGGGGAAGCACTCAACAGAAGACCTCCAGAATACCTTTCAAGGGAGTTTCAAGTAGGCTGACATGATCAAAATTTACTTTTCACTTCTTAATCAGAGATCTGGCAACTGCTGGAAAGCTACTTTGGGTTTAAAGATTGCCTGTGGTCCAGGCAATCTACATCTGAAACCATGTGAAACTATTTGCATTTTGAAACTTATCAATTCCAGAGTAGAACTACATGAAAATGAGTAGAGTTCTGTTATCCTTGTTGTTTGAATTAGCCCTGTGTTATTAAATTGCCTTCTACTTATCAATAATCAACTGATTTCTCCAAGCAAATCCTATTAAATACAAACTTAAATTCTCACAGGCTTATTGTGGGTTATTGGAGACATAATTTTTGTCATCTGAAGCTTTAAGTGTTAGATATGTTATTCAAGAAATTCAGAAGAGCTAAAACTACAAAGCAGTAAAGCTGTTGTCACTATTGACCTAATCAACAAGCAAGAGTAGACTAAAATTTTCAAAGATGTAGTATTCTCTTCCTAACACAACTCAACAGCTTCACTTTTTGACTCATAATAAAAATATAGTCTATTTAAAGGAAGAGATTATTTAATTAGCAGTAGTGTCCTCAATTTTTCTAATTTAATTCTAATTTCTAATTTAATTGTTTCTTTTTAAAACAAATTAGAGTTATCTCCTTAGTGGATCATCTCAAAAAAACAGTGCACAAATAAAATGTGTGAAGTGACAGTTCTTATGTTTCTCTTAACTAATGGAACTAAATTTAATTTAAATGCCCAGTTAAAAATTGCAGAATCTTTACAGAATCATTCATTTAAATATCCTTCAGCCCTGTATGAAACACTTGCTTCCAAACTTGTATTTGTGGCCAAAGCCAAAAGTATAACAGAAGTTCAACTTCTCGGATGAAGGATCTCAACAACAGTCTTTTCAAAACAGTAAAGCTACCACCTGAATGATGTAAAGCCAATTATTTTTTCATGTCCTATTTCCTGAAGTGATATAAAAAAAGAGTTTGAATTCTAAGAAAGTCAGGAGTGCCATTAAGACTCAGTACTAATAAAACAGAAAGAACTTCTAAGCCTCCAATACCATCACTTCTTACCATCAGGTGACAGCATTGTGTAACTCCTCCAATTCCCTGATAAAATTGGGAGGCACGTGTGTAACTGCACAATTCTGTAAGGAGATACACTGTAAACTCTAGGTATCAGAAAAATAGAGGGACTGTTTTAAATGCACAGCAGGGGTAGTAATGCATACAGACACATAAAAAATAGACAAAGCTAATATGAATACCTGATCAAACAAGCCCTCATCCTCATCTTTCTTCATATTAATAGCCCCCCCCCAGAATTATATTGTCCAATGAGCTAAGGTTGCTGATTTTCATCATGATACTATTTCCTTTAAAGGAATCAGTTTACTGCATCTTGCTTTAAGAAGTACCTTACAAACAAAATCTGTTAAGTGTACTTTTGAGCATTTATCCATCCATTTATACACTAAATACATGCCCTCCAAATAGACAGAAGCAGTCATTGCTGAACGTATCAAAAAGATTTTTCTCCCTAAAGGCTCAACTGCCTGGACTCCCTGTGCTTAAATCAGACACAAACTGAGGCAAGTATCAGAATACCTGTTCTTTTCATGAAGGCACAGAGCCACCAAGTAAATGGACAATTTTAGGGATGTCTGCCTATGCAGATGCAACACATCACCCAAAACAGTCCCTGGTAAAACAGTGGTGCGCAGGGCTATCCAAGCTACCTAATTTGACAGGAGATGCACTACAGCTACACTGGCACAGAACTCTGCCTGTGCTGCTATGCCCTGCTTTTCATGCCCTGCTTGGCTCAGTAAGAGCTTAGTCATCTCTGTGTGGCATCGCTTTACGATGTCATTTGCATTCTCTTCATCTCCCTTTACAGGCTTTCACTCAATCAGCTAATTCATTCCCATCATCACAACTACATTCTATTCACTGCCAACTCACAGGCCTACAACCAGCTCTGACACATTTTCTTATATGCAATTCAGTACATCAACTTTCTCTGACATCTCCCCAGGGATATGTCTATCAACTGACATTTCAAAGGGGTCTAGATGCTCACAGAATTGCAATGGAAATTCAGTACCTCACTGCAGGAACATTAAAGAAGGGGAACACAAAGCAGTTCCAACTCATCGCTTTTCCTGACAATTACTATCCACTAATTTTGAGTGCACAGGTCAAAGGATGTACAAGACTTGGGAAAACCATCTGTTTGTAAATACTTGTACTAAACTATGATGGAGCTGGCTCTGAAAGAACATCTGGATTTACTCTCATATTAACCAAATTACTTTTTCCTGTTGAAAGCAATTTTCAATTTAAAAGTAAAACTACACAAGAAAAATATTAATTTTACTCTGTTATTTGTTCATCTGGGGCAGTATTCCCTCTAAATTTAAAATCCCGTGTCTTTGCATGGAAGTTGTGATCTTCCATTTCTTGCCCTCAACTTTGGCTTTAAGTCCCATTGATTATTTACTACCATCATCTACTAATATAATATAATATATGATACTAACCAAGATGGCTTACAGAAATATATCCATAATAAGGTTAAGGAAAAAACCCACAAACAAATGAAACAAACAAAAAACCACAACAGTCCTTTTTTTTATACTGTGTATATATTTTTTCAGTGGTAAATTATTTTGTTAGTGCTGTTCATGAAAATACACAAGTAGCTCTTTTGGTACCACCCTATGTGAAGATGTAGCACAGTCTTGTGCAGAGACAGTCAAACTTTTGCTAACAATTATACCTTCAAGTACATGAGTTAAAACACCATGGAACAGTTATTAATATCTACTGTGGACATATTTCCAACTGAAGTGATAAAGGTGATATCAATCAAGTTATACATTTTCATGGGATTAAGTCTTTGCACAAATATTAATCCTCTATCTAGAGCTCTGAAGAAGTTCATGATATAAGCCATCTTCTGTTTTACATTTTAGAAGCATAAACTGCCTATGGTGCATTTTTATAATGAAATGTGCACTGTTAATGTGATTTTTTTCTCTTTTTTTTTTTTGCAGAGCACTTCAAAAATATTACCTCCAGTTTTTGAGCTACTTATTAAAATGTGCTTTCAATGAGGAAGAAAAAATGCTCAAAATCAGCATCTGCTCTTTTAGAAATAATATTAAGTTTTAGATAGGAACTACACTTTTATTATTTTGCTGAAAATTGAATGATTGCACTGTATGATAATTTACATTATGGAATATGCATACACTTTTTTTTTTTACCATTTCATTAGATTACTATGAGGGCTTTTGAGAACAAACACCATTCAAAAGCAACTTCTACTTACCTAGATGTTTGAATCATGTAATTGTTGAGAAAACCTCCAACATGATCCTGAGCTAAAAAGAGCTGTCTTTTTGGTATTGTCATGTCAGCAGAAGAGCTGATGGTCAATTAACTGCATCATCCCACTGTGCTCCAGAACAATGGTAAATCTCTTATTAACTGAAGAAAGGTAATCTCACAGTATGGGTGCCATCACCACAAAAAGAACCTGACATCATCTGCTCAGTTTCTCCAGTTTCTAATGGCTCATTTCCTGTACAGCTCACACAGTACGCAGTAAGCAATTTGCCAAAGGTGCCCTAGCTCAAAAACAAATGCAACTTTGGAATATCTTTGATTACCGTTCAGAAAAACAACTGTCAATTAGCTCATTACAAACCCCATTCTTCTACCCACTTCTCACGGTGCTGAAACCCTGTAAAAATCTTAAAAATTGCTTTGATGCTGGCTTCACTGTCCATGTCTTTTCTGTGTCATACAACAACTACCTTCTGCTTTACAGTAACTGAAGAAATGACAGTCGTAATTTCAGATGAACATACTGATTGTCATGGGGCTGTAAATCTGTGGAGAGACAAAGTTTCTTGCTGCAGAGAACAGTAAACACCAGCTGTGTTTCCAATTACATGTGTCTGCTCAGGGAAAGGGGGATTTTTCCCTTCCTTGAAGACTACTCCTTTAGGAGAAACAATAAAAGAGAAATTTATGACTGTGAGCCTATCAAACAAGACTACATTGAATTTGAGAACTATTACCTAAAAAAAAAGTATTCCTGCACCTCACCCTCAAATGATTGTGCTGGATTGACCTTGTCCAAGTGCCAGGAACCCACCCAGCCAGCTGTGCGCTCGCTCTCTCCTTCCTCAGCAGGACAGGGGGAGAAAATAAGATGAAAAAGCTCATGGATCAAGATAAAGACAAGGAGATCATTTAGTATTACAGGCAAAACAGACTCGAAGATAAATTAGTGTAGTGCTAATTAAAAACAGAGATGTCCTTATATAGCCTTTGAACCACCTGTAAGGGTAGAGTTCTCTTGCCTGTCTTTTGAGCTTCTTTTAGTTTAGTTTTAAATAATTTCCTCGTTTTTGTAACTCTCCTTTGGTATTTAAAGACAACAGAAATGTGCTTCTGGGTAAGTCATTGCCACCACCTGCTCCAGAGATTTATGCATCACAAAACCAGGAATAGAGGAAAAAACAGAATGGTTTTTGTACTTCTGGATAGAGAAGCTAAACTGTGCTGAAGCCAGGGAAATACAACAATCACATTAAAGTAAGGAGGTTGTCTGTAATTGTAGGAGGAAATTAACTGGGGAGGCAAGATAAGGTGAAAACAAACAGGGTTTTCATCTTTGTTGCAGAGTATAAGGGAAATGGAAGCTGTTTCCCATGGAGACCACTTAAATCTCCTCTCAGGTGCTAAAGGAACTGTGCAGAGTGACAGGCAGTACAATCCAGCGTACTCAAATGGACAGCCCTGCTTAGTTTTCACACATCAGAAAGTAAGCAAAGTATTGATTACATTTAGGCACACTCAAGGATCAACCCTCAAACAAAATAAAAACAAAACCAACCCAAAACAAACAAACAAACAAAACCAAAACAAGAAAAAAACCAGGTTGATAGACCTTGAAGTTTGAGAAAGGGGACAAAATTCTCCAGAATTTTTCACCTGACTCTCTTCAGCTTAACTATTAAATGTTGTCCTCTGGCCATAGAAGGTACGGAATAGTCTTGTGCCCATATGATCATGTCTGATTCTGGAGGGGATTTCACACACGTGTTAAAGGTGTGGCCTGTTATTTCAACCAATTCCATTCACATATGGCACCCTTGAAATGTTACGTCAGCTTATTAAGTTCAAGTTTACTTACTCAAATCTGCAAGATCAAGATAACATTGGAGTGGCAGCAGAAATAATCTACTAACTATTTTGGCACACACTTCCTAGAAGACACTACTGCAAAGTAGCTCACCATCTTGAAAACTGTCCAAAAATTCAGCAATCCAAACTATATTAAAGCTATGAAGCAGCCAATTTCTGTCAATTACTTTAAGTAGTCTATTTCGAGGTGACACAATAAAAACTCTAGATGAATTAGAGAGAGAAGGAATGTAATGTGACAAAAATCACACTGCTCCATTCCTGCCTATCTTAATATTTTTCCCAAGAAGCTCTTACCTGTCTAATTAAATTATTAGTGATGCTACCAACTCAGTACCCAACAACTCTTGTTTGCAGGTGTCAATCAAAAAGACACAAACTGAACAGTGGCATACCCTTGATAGTGCTGGCAATGACAGCAGCTCTGGCAGTCTTTCAGAAAGCAACAAGAACAGGGTTTTACCACTTAGAAATAAAAAACAGGAAGTAGCAACCAGGGTCTGGGTTAAGGAGGAAAATAAATAAATAAATAAATCTGGGTTTACCTAATGTAGCTGTGAGAAAAATCAGGATTATTAAGCACACAGTAAAAGACCACCTGTTCACAAGGCACATTCTCTGCAAGGAGTAACATGGGACAAAATGCAGAACATTGCTGTTCAGATGATGCTCGAAACAATGATGTTAAGAGATTACTGGATGTACCTGCCTATGAAAGCATGGAATTGAAAATGATGACCCAGGAAATCCCTTCCATTTAATATCTGTAACTCATGTTCATAATTCTGCTAAGATCTCCTTCATACTAACAATGTATTTGTTACTAGGAATGAGCTTCCTACAAGAATTTTACAACATAAATAACACACACTGAGTTCATTGTCAATCTCTGGCAACTAACTACACTTTAGAGGAGAAAACCTCTACATTCAGGTGGGAAAAGAAGTTAAGATATCTTGAATCCATGCCTTTGCGTTTAGCTGCAGGACACAGCAATCTGAGCCAAGCTAAGTTTAAAAAAAAATTTAAAAAATTGAGAAAAAAAAGAGAGAGAACTGCGGGAATTTTTTGAGATTATGAGATTGTGTTATAGTAACTTTCTTTTGCCTTTGTTATAACAATTCATGTTTCTGATTCAGAGAATACAGAACTATCAATCTTTGAACACAAATGTGAAATAGAAATGGTCAAGCAGTATAGAAAAATGCTCCGATTTTCTTCTGACTGCCACTGCATTTCCTTTGTAATCTCCATGTCAATGTGATTGACATTTTTTTCTCCAGAGTATTTTTTTGTGTTTGTGAAATTTATTACAATACACTACTTTTTGCACACGTGCAGCCCAAGATAAAAGCACCTTAACAATGCATACACCTAGTGTTCTTACCTTTCAGTAATGCATACCAGCTTCACCCCTTACTTGATAAGCAGCAATAGGTGTAGTTACTGCACACAAATGGCTCCACCACTGAATGCCAGCTCCATAGGAGAATCTGCACTTGCATGCATTAGAGGCTTTCTCCAACTACCAATCGTACTGACTTATCTTACTAAATCTGAGACGAAAACAACACAGAACACACTTGTGTTTCCTCCACATAAATTCCTAAGTTTAGCACTAGACTGCCCAGGTTAGAGAAAACACATTTTCTCTTTCAGCTTCATTTAATCTCTCAGCTTGATGTATTTATTATGCAGTCCTCATGTTGTTTTGCATTAGAAATGATAGAAATTATAATTAGAATCTGCTTGAAATCACCAATAGAGTTCTGTTTTTCTGTTTCTTGTATGAAATTATAAAATCTTACATACAGAGTTTAACTTTCTGGTTTTACAGATGAAAGTTACTGAAAACCTTTTATGCTAAACCATTTCCACACTGCAGTCTGCATTCCTCACACTTAAACCACAAAAGATTATACACTTTTGCTTGAAATTAAGTAAATTTCCTTCAAAATACAAATCCTGAATAATGGAAGGAGCATGAAGATATAAACCCCATTTTAATACAACTTAGCTATTTTTCTTAAGCACGTTACCAAGATGTTTTATCACCCACAGCATTTCCTTATGAAAAGGACATGTACAAATACTTCATGTTAATCTTCCACACAATATAAACACTAGTGAAATATCAGCAAACATTCAAAATCAGCATATGTCCACAATGTAAGCACGGCAGATGGAAACCACTTAGGAGACTCAGATCCCTGTTCCATGAAACACTGGTGGTCTACAGTTCAAAAGCCATCTCTGCTGTATTATTGACGGTTTTCTTTCACTTAAAAAACCTTATTAAGGAGCAAGACTTCATAACTTAAGCCACAGAAAAATACAATTCCTTCTATGTAGGTGATACATACATACACACAACCCTAATTCAGGATGACAAATTTAATTTGTCATATGGCAACAGCACTGACATTCAGATTCAGAATCCTCTATCATAATTCTTCAAAAATTATTAAAATCGTTTATCAGCAAAGACTGCTCGAGAACCACGTTACTTCCAATACCACTCTACGAAGTATTTAGCTAAGACTGACTCACTCAATGTCAAACTGAATGATTTTCCTTATACAAATCCACGATTAGTAATTTCACTATTTATTGTCATCTTCTTCCCACACCCTGCCCATTACACACAATGCATCAGTGCACTATAAAGGTAAATAAGTAAATAAAATACAAACAGCTGTGGCGCCTGTTTTACTTTCAGCTAGTTTTCTTTTATCCTGAATTACATTAGACACCACACTACATACATATGGCAATAATGTCAGAAATTAACTTGCTTTGCATTGTGCATCAAACTCCTCTCGCTTTTTAACAAATGGAATAATTAGAACATGTCCATGGACATGGCTTTTAACTGCTATTTCTATACATGTACTTCTGCCTTTATCCTAGCTGCCAGTTTGTGCTCTCAAATCCTTGCCACTGAAGAAGTTCATAAAATTTTAGTATTTCTGACAATCAACATTGGGATTTTGCAATTGATCTATATAGGATTAGCATCAAGTGACATACCCTCACTCGATTATACTATTCACTTTACCTGCAGTGCAAAAAAAAAAAAATAGCATTAGGTCTTTTTTTATTTCTTAATCATGCAGGTCAGAGCAGTGCAGTGCTAGTAGGCCACTGATGAGTTAAGTACTGTCAAACTTGTCAGACAGCTCCTCTTAATAATATTTAACAGTTTGACACTAATGTGCTTCAGTTTGAATGATACTGTGTGGAGTTAACATCTGAATACTAATAGTTGCAATCCTAAACTGGATATATAATTAGAAATTTGATACACAGGGCAAGAAAACAAGCATTTAAAAGAGAGCAGCTTACCATCAGTATATAAAACCAACAGAGAAAAAGAATAATATTAGATGAAATAACAGAAATCACACAGGAGGATTACAATGAAAAGAGTAAAAAAAAAGTGTCCATTTTATTTTTATTTTTTCATTTCCAATAGCTACCACAGTCTCAATGCTTTCTTTCCACCATTCCAAATCAGTCCCTCAGGACACAAAACAAACACTCTGAACAGATTCAAATAAAAATTTGCACTCCCGTAATTTACAGTGGAAAATAATTTATTTCCTTCTACTTATTGTTCATTTCCACTAATGTAGTACTTCACAAGGTTCTCGAGACACCTAACAGGACACATGCTGAAAGAAAATAGATGGTCGTGTACAGCACTGCCTCCAGAGATTTTAATTCATATTTCAACTGGTACAGTCACATACTGTTCACACCTTAACCTTGAAAGCATTATGGCATATTTACTTCAGGCATTCCAAGACTCTAAGGCAGTTCTGAAGTCCATTGTAAAGGAGCAACATGGGAAGGGACTAGAAATTCCTATCTGCATCCCCATGTACTATTGTTCCACAGAAAATAGTTGTGTAAAGCTATCAGAAGCTATGTAGCACAAAGAGAAGTTACGTGGATTATTCACAGTAAGCAGACCCAACAGCTGCACAATTTATAATGAGTTAGTTATGTGATGTGCATTCCATCCTCAGTCACTTTTGTGACACCAAACAGACCGGATTCCATGCTAAAGAAAGGTCCTGTTTCTCTAGCCCTAACTCGAGAAAAGTGCAGTTTCACACAAACAAGAAGCTTGAATCAAATTGCAGGAAATTAAGTCTGTAGCTCTACTACCAAAGCAATGTGTCCAGCTTCTATCTTTCAAGAACATTTCTCAAGAATAATTGTCAGAGGAAAACACATATGTTAGTATTAGAAACCAAAGTATTAGCTTCCCCCCAGTAATTCTTGAATGACACTTGTAACTGAGCCCAGAGCAGGCATCCTGGAGCACGTGTTCATCATCTCATTCTCTCTGATCCTGATAGAGGAGCAGAGTCCTAAACAAGGACCTACTTTCTCTATTCTGACTTCACTCTAGTGGGAACTTCATTATCCTGAGATTATTCCTATCTCAACCTTGGTATCACTGTAATAGGGAGAAGAAATCTGATAATTCACTGTGAATCCTTAACTGTTTCAATGTGCATTTAGCCTTTAGATTAAATAATCAATCACCACTGATTTAGACTGTCACTGATTTAGATTATCAGACTGGAGAACACACATACCACACTAAAACCTACCATACTCTTCCCTACTCCCTTTAACCCTTTCTCCTCCAGCCCACAATTCCATCACAAATCCATTCACCTACTGCCTTGCACACTCCATGAAGCTACTAGCTTTTTTTCCTCATCTCTCTAACACAATTGCACCAGTCACTGGCTAATGACCAGTCTTCTTGAAAGGCAGAACAGGACACAGTTTAATCTGTCTATTTGACTATGTGCAAAAGTAATGTCTGAACTGATTTCCTCATTTCATTTTATAAAGTATAGCCCACCCTTCCCCCTTTTAGTGCGCTCTTCACTCATGCACTGTACCATTTCACGATCTAGCAAATAGCTAAAACAGGACCCAATTCTGTTTGAATCCTCCAGGAAAACAGTATAGAGTACCCACAGTATTCTAATATAGAATAAAAATTTGTATAAGAAAAAAATATTCCACTCTAATATTTGGTATAATCCTTCTGAGCAACTTGTGGATGTTTATTCTGTCTTGTTAGGGACATGAAATCAAGCCCGTGTTTTTTGTTTAATGTTTTGTCATATATATGTAACAAATAGAAGTACATCTTTATTGCCACATCAGAAGTGAACTCTGACATAACCGTACTAATCAAAACCACTTATCAGCAGGGAAACAATAGCAGCTATGATCACATTCACAACAGCACTCACAATAAAATAGTAGTCAGAAACTTAAGAGATGCAACACTGTGCTTGGGAGACTTTATGAATTACAATGAAAAAAAACCCTCAAACAAAAAAACAAACAGTAGGAGTTATTGTTGCTCAGCAAACCCTACCCTGTGTATTTAACACACTCAAAAGGGCATTATCCCTAAGTATGGAAAGCAGCACTGTAAATGAGCCAGAGTAAACACTAATAAATAAAATCAAAAGCATTTTCCTTACCTTATTTTTTCCCAAGTGTTGGATGTTGAGGCCTCCACAAACAGACATCACCCAAATGAACACGTCCCTCTTCCTTTGACCTGAAGTCCTCATACGCAATAATGATGCGCACAAACCAGCACCCAAACTCTTACACATTGCTTTTTATTATGTTAATCTATTCAATTTTCATACTTTTTCCATCTTGTACTTAGGAAATAATATAGACAGGCTCCAAGATGTGATCTGAAAGGGACAAGAGTCCCTTTTTTTTAAAAAAAAAAAAAGACTTTTTATAGATACATATTGAGGGGAAAATCTGGAAAAGGAACTGAAGTTATATTGATCTGAATGTTCAATAAGAGCAAGTTTTAATCACAAAAACATCCTGCTACAAGTTTAAAAGTGTACTTAGTAATTACATGCATTCAGAGAATATTTTAACATCTTTGTATATGTGTGGTGTATCCAAGTGTTCTCCTACCATTCGATAAAAATTAAAATATAACAGGACATGGGTTTGATTGATCTTGCCATCAGTTGACTGTGGGTGTCTAAGCCTGCTTTGAAATACTCACTGGCGCTACCTCAAAAAGCACCAGATGCACCATTTGCATAAGTAGGTTGTTATATATGAGGTTTTTTCTCTTCCTTTTTTTTGATGACTACAGATTTATGGTACTAAATGATTTTGTTCATATGGACCAAAACAAAAAATCCTAAGAATATTCTAGATATCAGTGAGGAGCTCACTAAGTATCAAAGAGCTTATCCAGCACTGCTGGACATGCCCCAGTAGAGTCACAGAATGGCTGAGGTTGGAAGTGACTTCCAAAGGTCATCTAATCATACACCTCAAGAGAGCTTCTAATTTGCACCATCAGTACCACCAGCAACATGGCCTGCCAGCAGAAACTACACTATAGCTGTTCGAGACACAACTTCTTCCCATCTCTGGTCTGAGACACTCTGAAAAATTCAACTGCAGATTATGTAAGAAAAATAAATAACTAGTATAAAAAGCTACAAGTCTGTTAGAAAATTTCCCCGCTAACACTAGAGTGAAGATGCTGCAATTATCTTAAACCTGGTTTATACCAGTGTTCACACTGCACAGATCAACAAACACAGGAAATACCCAACTATGAAGACCAGCACTGAAAATGAGCCAGATTAAACAAAGAAAACCCCAAAACAACACAATAAAAGAAAATTACTGCCAAAGATGCAATGTATTTCAAGTAGTAAATTCCAATCTCACTGTCAATTCACTACTTTGAATTGTAACAGACACTTCAGCTAAGCATGTAATATTTTAAAACCATCTCGTTCAGTTAGGATTTCAACACTTGTGCCAATCCCAACAACTGTACAATCTAAAGATAACTTCACAAAAAGAAACTGGTTTTACTTTTCAATAAATGCTCAAAAAGATGCCAAACATTGGAATCACTTTAACAAAAAAAGTATTTTTTTTCATTTCAGAACAAATTTAGGAATAAAATATCAAACTGCTATTAACACAGTATTAGTGGAATAAACTACCAGAAAGAAAAGTATCCAGGAATAGATAACTATGGCGTACTTTCAATTGTGAATTTCAGAAAACTAATCGGTAATGATCATTAAAACTGAAAAAAATATCCTATAGAGTACTAATTTACCTATAAAATTGAGTCTCAAAAAAATAATAGAAAAAATTCTGTACCCCAAGTCCTTTCTTCAAAGCATTCATAGTATTGGGAAGCCCGAGACATAACTTTATGCTGAACAGTTGAGAAATACTGCAGTTACATGAGAATTTCCTTTCTATTGGGCTCATTAGAACCATAAGGTTGAAAATTACTTTTCAGTCTGTAGTAATTGCATTTTGTTGACATCTGATTAGTCATGCTGGTCTTAAATGCTGACAAGGCCATTAATAAGTGAGAATTAATGAATTAGGTAATTTAGAGCATTTTTGAGTAAATAAATCTTTAGAGTAATTACCCTCTACTGTCATTTTAAGACAATGAATATGGCATATTTGCACTAAAAAAGCTTTTTCATTAATGTAAATACAATGGTATTTTTTGAATCAAGGAAACCAAAAGAGGTCAACTAGATTATACTGTTCAAGGCAAAACACTGACAGATTATTACTATATTAGCTAAATCAAACTGCTCCTGCAACGTTTTTACACTGTGACACTACATATTTCTACAAAATATCAGGTTTAAAAGAAAAGAAAGAAAAAGAAAATAAAACAAAAAGGAGGTAACGGAGAATCCTTTTGAGACTGAATGAAGTAGAAGCACAGAATTGCAGGTTACCAGATTGACAGAAAGCTCAAAAATCACCTGGTTCAAACTTCCTGGCAAAAACATGGTCTAGACAAGATGTCCGTGTGGTGTCCAGCCAAATATTCAAAGTGTGCAACACTGAAGAATCCATCACTTCCCTGGGGAGAATATTCCAATGGTTGACTGTTCTCACTGAGAAAAAATTTCCTCTCAGGTCCAATCAGAATCTCCCCAGGAATAACTTGTACTCATCACCATGCTTAATTACTGCATTACATGTTATCATGGGTTGGAAAGGCAAATCTTGCTCATTCATCAGTGTTCAGAACACTAAACTCCAGTAATAATATACTCAGAAAACATACAGGTGAACACATTCTTAGGCTCTATGGCCTCCAGACAGTGAAAAAGCCCTCCAATGATTAGCTTTAGAAAATGGTTATGTGGAAGGAGCTTTTGTGTTCTCATCTCATTCAGCACTTTGGCATTTGTCAAATCTGTGCTTATTAACAGGGTCAGGTTTTTATTCCAAATATAACCAGGGAAATTTTGCCCCAGGCTTTGGCAGACCAAGATTTCTCACATGGACTTCAAAGCAAAAGGCTCATGTAATGTTAATCAGAACAAACCTGAATGAAAAAGCAGCCTAAAAATAAGCTTTGCTAAGATGCAACTTCCCATGAGGTTTTCCTGAGAAAAATTACTAATATTTCTCTACTCATATGGAAAAAACACTGTTCAAAACCACTTTTCCCTTGCTTGCATAGGAAAATGTGAACTGAAATCAAAGCATATTAGCAACTATAAAATATTAATGCTCTGGATTCCTTCAGCAAATTTTTTTCCACACTGCATTATTAATGACAACTAATTGTAGAGATTGCTGCAGGACAAGCCAGACTTTATATTTTTAACTACAAAATATTTTCTTGTAGAACCCACTGGGACCCTGGTAGGATTTCATCGTGTCTCTAGCATTCCAATGTCAGTCTTGACTGGAAGTTGATAATCAGAACTGGTACCTTGTGAAAAATCTTGGCAAGCATTAACATTTTTGTATAAAATTTCTTCTGTGATAAAAAGAACAATTTATGTTAAAATATTCTTTCAGAGACTGAATTAAAATGGTACTATAACCAGTCTCAGCATTTTTCAACAGCAAAAAATACCTCATAATTGCTACTGCCAGTATTTAGGCACACATCTCTGACGCTGGCTGTGGTCTAGGTGGGCAGCATAATTACACTAAGTTGCTGAATTAGATCCTCAACACCAAAGATCACCTGAATTCAGCAATAGAGTTTAAACATGTCACATTCTTCCCATAAAAGCTCTGTATCAAAAGAGACTAGAAGGTTACAGAGGAGCTCATTCACCTCATCTGTGACACCTAGGAATTATCAGCTTCCTTCAGTGGTACAACAAACTGAAGAACATCTCAGAAGCAGGAAAATACATCGAACAAAAATACACTAAGAACTTACGAGTCCTGTAAAGTAACTTTGTTTCCATCACTCAACTACACAGGGACAAGCTAAAAATTTTCATCCTACACGAATAGGTACAGCACCATCCTATCAGTGCTTCTGACAACATAAAAAGAAGCAGAAAATATTGGAAAACTTCATATCCAAGAGCTGGTGTTGTAATAAGGCATGCCCATTACTTCTTGCAACAGAAGATTATCATCTATAATTTCTAATACACACTTCAATTAGGTATTGTATTTCACTGTGTGTACAAAGCAAGCCAAATAAAACTGACAAGTAATAGACAAGATGTTAGTGTTCCACCTTTTTCCTTTTACCTCACTTAATTTACAGTACCACCATCTACTGTTCTAACAGTTGTTATCAAGGCTGTATTGGAAGACCATTTCATATTTAAGTACAAATTACAGTTCTACTGCTGTTTTTAATTAAAAGTGTGAAGCCAGTTCTGGATAGAATCATAATAAAACACAAGATTGTTTTCGAACAACTGAAAGATTCTAGGGACAAACATAACAACATGTTGAAAGACAATTTCTAGTCCTTTACATTTTAGAATGCATACAGCAATAAATAACCTGATCCAAAGAATAATAAAGTTAAAAGAAAGCTCTTGTTCATATTAAAAAATTCCATCCAATGCTTCTGATTTCACACTTATTCACCAAGACTGGAACTACATCTAAAGATAATCATCCTGTACGTTTTGAAAGTGAAGCTCTTCTGAATTCATGGGACAAAAACTGGTCTTGCACATCCCTTCAGCTCACTTAAATCCTCAAACAGAGCTTATCCTAGATACAGCGAAAAAAGATTTTGTGACAAGACCAGTAATTTCATCTTTAGTTTGAAGTGATGCTCTTTAGGCGAGACATTAAAGAGAAATACATGCTTTTATTCTATAGAACTTAAGTCTTCTGTACCATTTCAAGCACAAAACAGAATGGCTAATAAATGAACTCACCAGGACTGCTGCAGTTAAGTCTCTTTCCCCGTTATTAAATCAAGCGCTCTGTGCTCATTACACCTACAATATATTTATTTGCTTTCCCCTATAGCACACAGGCAAGACAAAACCTGCCTCTAAGTGAACTGCTAAATGGCAAATTATGGCTCTTGTTATTCGGTCAGTGCATTACAAACTGAGCAATATGAATAACTATCTCTAATAAATAACACAGAACAACAACAAAGATAAGTGAAGCAAAAATTACCGGGTCCATGCTATAACGGTTTGTTGCACATCCACTATTCAAAGTGTTATTCTTTCTTAACAAGAAATTCCAGAAAAAGCACTATTACATATTACAATTAGTTCCTAAATATTCCCATTACAACAAGCAAGTTAATTAGCAAAGAAATCATACATATGTATCAGAAACTCCAGCACATCACTGACCCTAATGTAAAGACATATTCTAGATTTTAAAATGAGTGGCAGTAGTAATACAGGACAAATTAATAGCACAAGATGGAAAAAAAAAAGTAGTGACATTTTTTGAAGAAAAATAGGACTCAAAGAATACATAAACAATACAGTCCTTGAGGTGTATTTCTAATTTGCCTATTAATCCTAAAAGAAACCATCTATTTTAGATGCCAAGTTCAAACTACGACTAAGACCATACCAAATTTTATTCCTACCTTCTTTTAAACTGTGAAAAAGCTTTATTATTTAGGTATTCTAGAACTATAAGCCTTCTGGAAGAAAAATATCCAACAGCAGTAAGCAATTATGCAGATGCATTTGTATTGTGGAAGTTAAAGGTTTATTATGCTTTCCGATTAATAAAATAAAGCCCCAGTACAGAGCTAGCCAATTCCTTTAAAAGTTTGCATTTCACATTTAATCTACTCCTATAATTTAATCGTGAATGTCTTATACATTATACTAGGGTTGAATAAGTGTGTAATTATCTGAATGCAAGATTCTTATGCATGAGATAATTACAGTGCTACCGACTATACACACAATACAGACAGGGAGAGATTAACCAATTTATTTTTTTTTTTCTCTGTTTATGTTTCATGAAACTCTTCCAAATTTCTGGCTAAATATAAGAGATTATACAGACTATCATATGAATTTAGACCTTGAATACTTGCTATCTATGAAGAGAGCATATCTTGCATTTCACAAAAATCTGCGATATTTTGGTTCTTCAAAAAGAAATGAAGTAAAAGTTTCTGAAGAAACAGAAGTTTGAGACTTTTTTTTTATTAAGAATTGAAAACTCAGCATATCCTGAGATTATTTGCATGTTATCAGTGAACCATGAATGCACCTTTTCTATCATTTGACCTTAAACTCCTTTCTCCTAGCATTCTTCCACTCTTCTTAAGAAACACTAAAACTGCAAAGCTCACAGAGACCAAAAGCAGGGCATTTCAGGGACTTGTGCAACTTCTGTCTGGAGTGGAAGTTGCCTCAAGGTAAGGTAAGTATTACTGCTGCTTAACCCTTTGGACGTAGGGTTACTGAAAAAAATAACCAAGAAGAAAGGAAATTTTATCCAAGCTAGCATTTCTACTTAGCACAAACAAACAAAAAGGTATTGTACCTTCATATTTTCAAACTGTGAAGAAGAAAGCAGGAGGTATGTAGAATTAAGAAAACGTGGAAGGAAATTCAAACTAGCTTTTATCTCCTAATTCCTTTCCTTTCCTTCTCATTTTTCCCCAGACACACTCTCTGTTTACTTAACTTTTCCCATCTCTGGAATCTACACAGATTAGCTGTTCCACTGAGTTTGTGGGGACAGAAGGATGGGGGCCAGGTTACCCAGGCATAAACGCTGTTTCTGTGTGCACAGCTACAGGATTCCTACCCGTTCTCACCACCCAATGTGGAGAGACAACTTGGATAGCAAGGACATTCCACTGTAGCTGTATCAGAAAAATGTTAAGTCTCTGGTTCCTTTTCCTCCCCACCTTGCTCAGCCAGAACAGCTAAACTGGATTGCAAAAAGATGCCTGCAGTAGGGAAAGAGGATTCTCTCTAGAGTCTATCCAGCACTCCAGAGAAAAATCTTGGCAGTACTCACTAAACTCAGGACATGGTCTAAATTGCACAGGGGAAAACTGTGCTGGCTTTGCAGGAATGCAATAGAATTATGGCTTGTCATAAAAATAACAGGCTTGAGACTGGATCGCTGAGTCCTTGGGATAAGCCACAGAATATACTGACAGCTGTGGCTCAGGCAATTACAAATAAAAATTACTTTGAGAATCACTGGTCTTAAACAGCAGAGCTCAGATAAGGTAATAAAATAACCAGAATATTTGTAGTAATTATTTGCGATGAAAGACAAGAAATCACTTTCTTTTATGTTGCAGTCACAGGCAAGACAGAATATAGGTCCTATCAAATATCCATCAGCTAGGAGAAGAAAAATACAGTGAGCTGATTTAGTTTCTGTCATATAATTTATTTTCTTGACAAATAATTTTTTTTGTTTTGTTATTTGCTCAATATAGATTATATTCACTACACTCCACCCCCCCCCCCCCCCACCTACAT
>VWZY01000008.1:205143-235430 GCA_013399075.1 Chloroceryle aenea
GTGGCCCCGCTTCGATCTTGTCTCGAGCCCGCTTCAGCCGGATGCGTACGGAAGGAGCTGCGGACGAGGCGCTGGGGAGCAGCGTGCCGGTGGCTTTCAGGTGCTTGTCTGCTTGTTCTCTCGCTCGGCTGCGTTTGGCACGGTCGTTCTCTGTGGTCGTGAGCTTTTTTAAATTTTCTGTGGGCTTTTTTGTTTCAAATCCTTGTCTGGAGCATACCTAGAAGCCCTCTCAGAGCCTTTCGGACAGCCGTGAAAGGCCTAAGGCTGTGCCTTAGGGCCTAAGGTCCTTACTGTCAGGTGCCTTACTCTCAACCCCCGCAGACCAGAGTAAATAAAACACTCTCTGAAAGTCTCATTGAGCTCAAATGCCAAATGGGCTTTTTGAAACTGTTTGTATATTATTTAAGGAAAATACTTTCAAGTCATAGCATCATAGAATGTTCTGGGCTGGAAGGGACCTTTAAAGGCCATCTAGTGCAACCCTCCTGTGCTGAGCAGGGACATCTGCAACTAGTGCAGGTTGCTCAGAACTCTGTCTTCAGCTGACCTGGAGTGTTTCCAGGGATGTGGCACCAACCACCTCTGTGGGTAACCTGGGGTAGTGTCTCACCACTTTTTGTCAACACATTCTTCCTTATATCTAGTCTAAATCTCCCTTCTTTCAGTTTAAAGCCATCACCCCTTGTCCTGTTGAAACACGCAGTGCTAAAAAATACTGTGTCCCCCCCTTTCTGATAGGCCCTTTTAAGTAATGGAAGGCCACAAAAAGGTCTTCCCTGGATACTTCTCCAGGCTGAACAACCCAAACCCTCTCAGCCTTTCTCTCCCTCAGACACTGTATGTGGGTCAGCACGATTTCTGACTAAGGGCTGAGTTCCAAGGGCTGAGCAGGACCATTGGTAAGCCTGGCTTTGCCCCTCCAATGGCCCTGCTCACCCAGCTGCACTGTAACATACAGGACTTTAATCTCAAAGATGTCTAAGATAAACCATACCTGCAGCAAGCTAACAGAGCAATTGAGTGACTAGTTATGAAGCCTGCATGACTAGATTCTCTGTCCAAGTAAGTTTGGTGGAATATATGGACACTGAAAACAAAAACTTTAAAATGCTGTGCAAAGCGGCAATAGAGAAATGCTGTGAGTGCATTGGATTTATTATAGGTAATTGTGGAAGCAGAATGGGGAAACATAACAGCAGCACTGGTAGGAAGCTTAAGAAAGGATTGATTTATATATGTGTAACTGTTGAGTCTGAGGATGTTTTTTTAAAGGAAGTTATTTAAAAATTCGAAAGAAACAGGGGAAAGCAGGAACTGACAATTCACTCAAATCTGATATAGCATCTCCAATGCAGAATGCTAGTTTATGCAGTTTTTCCTTTCTAAGTAATTTAAAGAATACATTTTTAAATGTGCAGTCTGTTATCCATCTCCCACACTTTTAATGACTGGTTTATAGTCAGAAGTCTGGAGGATTCTATAAACTTTCTTATGCAGGGCTTAGAAATCTTCTGACATAAACCATAGCTCTTCCCATTTTCAATCTGAACCAACTGCAGTCTGTGGAAACCTAATGGACCCAGTGATGCTTCGCTGCAGAATCTCATAGTATCTGATCTTTAATAAAAGGCAAGGAATTCTTTTGCTTGTCCCATTTTTCTCTTCCTTTGGCAAACCCATACTTTTTATTTCAATCTGACTACTTTTTGTCTATTTAAATAGCTGTTCTTACTTTTGATTACTTCTTAAGCATCTCTGTTTATATTGCACACATTTTATTCTGTATTTGTGATGTTTGCAATTCAGACATTCAATTTTACTCCTTAAAGGAATACTTGCATTTGTGATTATCACCAACCAGATGTCATTTTCACACTGAAGCATTCCTCAGCACTTGTTAGATATCCCAGATATTAATAAAAGTAGCAACTTAGTAAATATGATTCATTGCCTGTAGTGCTTGCCTGTTAACTAAGGTGGTGGTGATACTATTGCATAGATTCTTTTACCCTAAGAAGGTGCTCTATTTCTACATAAATTTAAGATGATGTTCTTTTTGTAGTCTCTTCACATTTGTGCTGAGCTTCTGGTACAGATTCAAAAGAACAAACTGACACAACTACAGTCACATTAGTGGATTTTAAAATGGCAGATACTATTTCATCTAGCCAGTGCTGAACACAGAACTAGAAACCTTTTGTAAATAGTTTTAGATTTCAATCAGTATCCTTTAGAATTGAAAATTATCTTTTGGAGGCAGCAGTGAAGTTGCTGTTTAAGAGATGGTTTACATAGAGCAATCTTGCATTCCTAGTCTTTCCTTTGATACTATTGCCTTTGCAACTGCAGAATTCCCTAAATTCAGAATGCTTAAGAATGCCTTCTTAAAGACACCAAGGTATCTGAGTAAATGAATAACTTTAAAGGCATATTGAGTATTTAGGTTTGATTTGAAAATACCTGCTCTGAGCACTACAGTCTTAAGCTGACAGATCATTGTATCTAATAGCAGATACAAGTAAGTATTTAGTAACTGTAAAACTTTCATGATACCTAGAGTATCATTTTTCCTTATATATGTCATGATTATGGGAAACACAGCTGGAAATATCATTGTACAAGCATGGGAAGCTTTTACCTAGTCATTTAAACAGTTTAATCTTACTATGTGCTGATGTAACTGTGAAATGTGTTCTCTTTGCATTCTTAATTAGTATAGAACAGATGGTAAGGTTTCTAGTTTAAAGCAACAAGCCTATTTTAAAAAGTCTGTGGTGATTCTTCACTGTTAAAGAAGTTTACTGCAGTCTATGTGTGGGAAGAAAATGAGCTTTTTTTTTTGCCTTGCTTGCATGTTGCTAACCTAGCATTCTAAATAGCTTCACTATATTTTCAAAGATTCTCACTAGATTTGAACAGTTCCCAGAGAAGAACTTATGGGGAGTATGATTTTCATGTAATTACAGAATAGCATGAGCACAAGTTAAACAAATGACTATTTTAGGTATATGATGTTGATCATAGCTATAGCAATAAGTTGCTTTGGGTTTTTTTTACATTACAAGGAAAAAGAGCGGAATTTATAAAAATTCTGAATATTAGGTATACAGCTGCTATTTTTGAATCCCAAGATTGTCTCAGGCTTTTTGGGAAACTCTTGAGTGAGATAACTTTCACGTGAAGACTCAGTCTGCAATTGTTTCATCAGTATACTACTACCCATGCAGATTAACAGTAGTACTGCATCTTAAATCTGCTAAATACATTTGCTAGATACAAAACCAAAACAGGATCGGTTCAGATTTCCCACTGATCATTTCTGCTCAGTGGAGGCTTTCCTTGCCTTTTTTCTCATGTTCTTGGTAGCAGCCCACTGACTATTCCTTTGTGTGCTTAGTACCATTTTTAGGTTGGTTTGTTTTTGTTTTTTTCCCATTTGCACTGCATGCTCTTGTTTTATATAGATCAATTAAAACTGTGTATCGGGAATCTATATGTTCACAAAGTTTTTCCTGATGTTGAGGTGGAACTTCCTGTGTTTCAGCTTGCTGCCATTTACTTCCTTGTCAGCAACAGACTTGATACCAACAGCTACACACTTAACAATTGATTTTTAAGAGGTGACTGAGAACTGGTAGTTCATGAACATCAGGCTGGACCTTACAGTTAAACTTCTGTCAACTCCTCTGAAAAGAGAACAATTATCCTTTAGCAGAGTGCTTTGTTCAGATGTGATTTGCTTCTCTAAAGTGCATTTGGCCCTTTTGATTTTCTTTATTATGCAGAATCGAGAAATATTTAGGAATTGTGTTCCTGCTGCATTATTTTTTTTGTTAAAGCATTCAGTGGGAGAGTATGAACTTATGCAAGATTGCTTTCACTAGAGATTACTACTATAGACAAATGTTTTTTATTACCTGCTGTAATGGTCTACACATTTACAAGAGCAGCAGGAACACATTCTATCTTGAAAATTAAGAGCCAATCCACCTGTAAGAAAATTGTTTTTCAACCAGATGTTATCCCAGACTGAGGTCAAGAAGAGGCAACTTTTAGCTAGCTAAAGAATGTGTGATGTGTAAAATTTAATAGTATTGAGCTACTTGTAATTCATGGACATGAGCTCAAAACATCTATTTCAATTTATTATTTTAGCTGCCTGATTAATTCAGTTCATTGGTGTGATGTAGGTAGTTTTCATCCTACCGTGGACTAGGAGAGGGATGATCAGTAAGACCTTCTCCTCCTCAGTCATTCACTTCTGTGTTTGGCAACTCAGCACATACCTCATTGTAAATTGTGATTATGGATCAGGTAATCAGGTTTGGACAAGATAGGGTAGGATTCGTGGTGTTCTGGCTTTGTATGAAGGCAGTGCAATCAATCAGTGGGAACTGGAATTAGAAATTATCACTGCACGAGCAACCAAGATGCTGGAAACAAGCAGCAAGTGCTTTAAGAATGAATTTGGCGTTGTGACACCAGTACATAGCTCATAAACAAAGCCTGAAAGTATGAGCAAATTTATATTTTATACTGGCATTCAAAAAGCAGACCTCCTAAATTAAAGGGGAAAAAAAATAGATTAAACTGGCCAGGATAACGGACTCAGAGTTCTAAGGGTTAAAAAGAAACCAACACAAAAATCCCAGAATGAATCACTCAGTTCACTTCAGGATTTATGCAGAGTCAATTATATAACATGTTTTTTTACTGAATACATTTGTTTCTCTTTCTTCAATAAAAAATGCTGTTTGTTCGGTCTGTGCCATGTAACAAGAGCTGGAGCTGGACTCGGGACAATTTCGTTCCCTTCCTGGCTTGCTTTACTGACCAAGTGGTTATCCTGAGTATTCTTTATAGAAGATTCAAGGGTTGGAAAACCCACTCTGTCTTCACTTCTTCCCTTAAATATAGTTAAAAGACTGGAGTATAGAAACAGTGTGAGAGACAGTGTAAAAGGAAGAAAGTAAGTAAAATCAGAAGTATTATAAATACCATGTTGTTTTCAGTTCTGGAAGTCTGTGAAGGTTGCTAAAGCAACACACACCCCTCCCACCCGATTTCAGTTGAGTACTTAGGTACTCTTGTGTGAGAGTTTTCCCCTTTATGCTCATTTTGGTTCATCTTTCCTTAAAGTTTAGGAATTAGTTGTGTAGCTGTTATATTCCCAACAGACATCTGAACTTGTGTTTTATCAGGAGTGCCGGGCAACTGTTTGCAATAAACCCTCATTTTTTCTAGCTGATGCTACTTGGTTTGTGGGTGGCACGTGGGTCATGACACAAGGGTAATTATCCATTCATTAAAGATTGTGTAATATAAAAAGATTGAAAATTACTTTTGATGGTGACGCTTGGTTCAGCATCAGGCTCTTACCTTCTCATTAGTGTTTTTCTAAAGTAAATGATGCCGGTGTATTTCTGATACTGCTATTCTCTTTCTGTGCTCGTCTTCCTTTTCTAAACTTCTGTACTGGAAAGGATAATTTCCACATGGATGATTGTCCTCCTGTCACTTAATTGTAATCTTGAAAGCATCAGTTCAAGACATATCTTTTTAAAATATCATTTATTTTCTCTGCTTGCTGTGTGTCTGCCTTTAAATAAACCTAGAAATATTAAACAACTCAAGGGCCTGTATCTTCAGGCTGCCTCCCGACAGCTTGCTGAGTAGCATTACTGCAATCTTTCATTCCATCAGAACCAAATGAAATAAATCATGTTGATGCATCAGATTATTTAGGTGAAGACAAAATCTGGCAAAGGAAAAGGGTTTTTTTTAAGAGTTCTTGCTCTCTGGGAAATACTGTGGACTTAATACTGTTCCTTCCCCTAATTTTTATTATAAATCATCTGTTACAAATAGGATCTGCTTAACTGAATATTAAAAACTAAATGTGAATGCTTTAGCATTACACTGGAGATCTTTCAGATAACAGTCTGGTCTACACAAGCTCTGCCACTCTATACAGAAGAATGACAGCTGGAGACATCTCTTGCTGTTTCTGAGATGATTCATTCCCCAGCTCTGGGAATGGACTTCTCTGAGTCTATTTAGTCCATCCATGATTAACAAAAATTCCAAAGGATCAATTTCTTTGTTACATACATGTATCATGGCTTTTTAAGAATCCTCAGTTTAGAATTAAACATGAGGGAGTGGTTATTAATACCACTAGGTGTTTGTATTAATACACTATAGGTGTTTGTTCAATAATCATTCAGGATCAAGATACCTGACAGAAATCTACACCATTAAGATTTAGCAAACAAAATTGTTGTTGTTATTCAGCATGATCCTTAGCACAGCATAACAACCAGTTCTGTTCATGCCATAATCTTTAAAGATGCATCTTCTTTTCCTATTCCCTACTGTAGCATTCAGTTGGCCTACAAATATTAGGTATTGCTTTGAGAATATATCTTATTTTTGGACTAGAGTAGATCATCCTGGAGTTGACTTCAGAAGGCTAAGTATTTGAAATCCAGTTTTGCCTGGGTAATCCAGGCATTTCACAGCGAGAGGAGAGTGTGACATTGACAAATTATAACATTTTGTTACAGAGTATTTATTATGAAATGACACCTGAAGTATTCTATATTTCAAGAAGTTATTACTGAGGTAGCATTTTGCTTTTGAATTCAGAGGATGATGTTGAATTTAATATTCATTCAGAAGTACTTAGTGCAATTTACAATGACAACTAAAAATAATGAATAATATATTTATATCATCCATTAATAACCATCCATCCATTTAAAAGTTTCATCCTAATGTGTTCTGGAAATCTGCAAATTAATTATGCAAAACCCTGAATGGGTATAAAATTGAAATGCTTAAGAATTTAAATGATGCAATTAAAAGCTATTTCACGTAACTCAAAGTTATTTTCTTCTCATACTTACTCATCAATCTTAATTTCAGTACCACCATTTAGAAACAGAATCAGCTCTTATATCTTGTCAAAATATTAGAAGTTTGAGCAAGGACTGTATTATTGTTACTTGGATTACATTATTTCCAGACAGGAATTTAAAGTCTTTATTTCAGGAGCACTTCCTCATGGAAGGGGTGATTAGACACTGGAATGGACTGCCCAGGACCGTGGTGGAGTTGTTGGCCCTGGAGGTGTTTAAGGAAAGATTGGATGTGGTGCTTAGTGACATGGGCTGGCTGCTGTCACGGTGTTGGGTCACAGGCTGGACTCCATGATCTTGAAGGTCTGTTCCAGCCTCAGAAATTCTGGGATTCTGTGATTTAAAAAGAAGTGGCCTTACTAAAGATAGATTACAATGTTCATCAAAATTAGAAGGGTGTGGTCACTGGTGTCAATCATGATTAAAAAAAAAGTTTAAAAAAATCAATAAATCCATCCATGAGAACTGGTCTAAAACCCTCATCATAGCTACCTTAAAAGTTCTAAGAATTAAACTCTGTAGCACTACATGGCCAGTGATGATTAAGATTTGCTGACCATGCTGCTCGAGAACTATATATAAATGTAGGTAGTAGTAGTACTAACATAACAGTGGATTGCTCACCAATTTCTATATGATAATATACCTTGGGATACAGATTTTTTCAATGTCCAAAACAGCTCTATAGCACCCTGGCAGCATAAAAACAGATTCTGTTCAATTTCTGTGCTTCTGCTATAACCTTAGACCCTAGAGATTGGACAAAAGATCTTTCCTGTCAAAATAAAGTGTTACAGTCCTGTGCTTTCTTATGGGTAAGGTGACCTTCTTCTCCCATGAGCTGCCCAAAGTGCTTCACCCAAAGAGTCAGATTTCCTGTTGACTAGCTGGCACATGTCCCTTTTTCACAACTGTTTTGTCTGTTTCTGCCCTGCATTAATGTTCAGACAGCATTCAGGAAAAAAAAAAATAGCAGTTTTGCAAAGAATAACTTCCATTGTATAAGAATAAATAAATAACAGGTTATACATACATGGTGCAGAAAAGCAAAGTTGTTAAGTGTATGCATGCTTACTGAAGCGTGCAGTGAAATCTTCAGGTAGGTCTATTGCTTTGAAAATGCAAAAAATTAGCAATTTGATAGAAAAGGCAATTTTAACACCAGCAAATCTTGAGGAAGAATAGTTTCAAGAGTCAGGAAACTTTCAATTTACGTATTTCTATTTGCTTTACTAACATTAATGCTTTTTCTTAAGATCAAGGAGAAATTACTGTGCTTAGCTCTAATTTAGGTCCTATAACAACTGAGAAACTCTAGGAATTGATGTTAACCAAAAGGTTCATTTTCAGTGTTTGTGTATCACTTTAAATAGTCAATTGAAAAAAATGCTCTTGCTCTGAAGTATTATAGATGCATATTCTTTAGGGTTTCACAGCTATTCTTTTTTTTTTTTTTTTTTCAATGTGTATAATTTCAGTACATTGAAATTTATCAGTAAGTCGAAGTCTTCTGCCAAAATCTGTATGTTCCTTAAGGGTTTCCAGATTACATGCTTCCCAGTAAAGGCAGGCATATCCCTACCCTTCTGTGTATCTTGTCACCTCAGGATTACACTATACATGTAGCAACCTGAAAATCCAGAACATGGGTGAGGACTCCTTTCTCCATTGGAAACATTCTTGGACTTGTTCTGCTGTGCTCCAGGTCGCTGACTCCCTCTTCGCTTTAATGGGAGTGAGGCAGTTTTTAAATCTCTCACCAGCTTCATGGTGTGATCTGTGATCTTAATAATTCACCCTTGCTGTTGAACAAATTAACCTTGGATACAAGATTTCAAGACAAAAGAACAAAATAGCAAATAAAAATTCAGGTGAAGACAAATGCTTTGTAGGGTATGCAAGGCTGGGATAGTTTTGGTAGAACAGCTTGAAATACTTTGTTTTAAGCATTCTGGTGGAATATGTGGGGAGAACGTTTTGTTTGGGAGGGAAGTTATTAAAACAAATACTCCTTTTGAAAAACAACCTGAACTTTTTTTTTTTAAATAAAGAGGGAAAAACTTATGAAAAATAGTTAACTTTTTTTTTCTGTATTCTATCCCTTCTCTTTTTACCTACAGCAGTAAAATACATGTATTGCAGTAGCAAAAGATCAGATTTGGCAGTTTTCAAACGAAATTTAAGCTAATGAAAAATGTGAAAGCGGTAATTTGAAAGTGAAGACCTTTTTTTTTTAATTAATTGTTTTAATTTATCAAATCATCCTTATTTTCTGGTTATTTTATCAGGTCGTGTTTTAGAGGCAAAGCCTTATTATTTCTCATATGTTCTTACATTAAAAAAAATCCAAATCTCTCAATGTGAACATTTCTGCTTTTAATTTCTCAGTATTTCAGTGTTAAATATGAATTTGCATTAATACAAGGTTTTAATTGGATCCACATCTTACATTAAGTTATATTTCTTAGACAATCTATAGCATTTGATAAAGGTTCTGACCATAACATTTTAGATAGCTGTTGCTGAAGTTTGTGTATTATGTTGTTAAGTTGTATAACGTGGTATTTGCATCCATTTATTTATTTTACTTTGTGGAAAAGAATCTTCTTTTACTATTATCCTCCTTTCATTTTGAAAGGAGAGTAGTGAGTTCAGCAGCATGTAAAGTTTAAAGAGCTATGTTTGTGCTGATTAAAAAGGGAATGTTTTGTTTTTCTCTTTCAGTGAACAACATACTGAAGTACTGAAACATTAAAGAAGAGGAAGTCATTTTCTAATGTATGGATGTTGACTGAACATTATAAAATAGCATTGGACTCCACTGGAAAGGTAATCAATGTCCCAGGCTCAATCTTACACAAATTCTGCACTCTCATCAGAAATACAGGAATAAATATTTAGCTTCCTTCCCCTTATCCCCTGACACCAAGACTTTCAGAATGCAAGGTGTTAGCCTTTGCATTAGTTTATTGATCTTTTAATGTAAGATCTAACTTGCTTCAGGGGCACTATAAATACAATATTGCAAAAGTCCTGCAATATCAATATTCATTTATTTTTATTGATTAGTTGCCAATTCCAAATTCTGTGTACTGAATTAATGTGTGCTGAATACCTACTTCAGGTAATGAAGTCAAAATTGGCTCTAACAAGCTACACAATCTACAAAAATATTTTCTTTTACAAAACTAATTATTTCCTTTGTTACAATCTACAGTTACTTTTGTAATTTGACTTATCCTTGGAACCTTGGTGGAAGACACAGAATAACAAAAAATACTATAGACTTCCACTATTTACAGTGTCATACAAGAACTTCCTTACTCATAAGACCAGTACTAAGCATTGGAATTAGTAGTTGAATTTAACCAACTGAGTACATTTCAGAATGTGAAATTTTAGAAGATTAATTTGAGGTGTTGCTTTTTTATGTATGGCTGGTTTTGCAGTCATAAAAAGTACATTTATTTCTGTCTCTGTCTGTGATTCACACACACAGATATACTGTTAGATAAGCTAGAACACAAGGTAGGTGAATGCATTCATGGGTGTTTGTTCTGAAACACAGTCAGGGTGTTATAGGTGTGTTTCCTCTTTGCTGTTGTCTCTTTTGCATGCAGAGCCTTTCCTTTTTCGTGGATATGGCAAAAATGGTGTAGTAATATCTGATACTCTGTAACAGTGACTTAGAGGTTCCAGTTTCTGTCATTTGAGTATGCAGCCACTGAACACCCTAATTCTCAATAGAACAAGTTGCTGGAAAATTATAACAAAATTGCAAACCATCAATTAAAGCAGCAGGCAGTCAAACTTTATCACTGTTATGTGGTGTTAAATTGTAAAAAGGAGATGCATCAGCTATCACCTGCTGTAAGTTTTGTTCTGCTGAAAACTAAAGATAGAAACACTAATTGATGTCAAGATATACATCTGCTTTCAGAGAGTGGGAAAACAGGAAAGACAAAAAAAAAAGTCACCGGTGTTATACACCACTCTATGAAAATGTTACCGTGGTTTTCTGCCTATGGATACAAGGGTTACAACTGGCAGTTTCACAAGAAATAACCTCAAGATGCATGTAGATTGAAATCGCTGTAGAAAATACAGTGTCATACACCTCCTAACCTTGGAAGTGGGAGCAAGTATGCAAGTCTTAGACAGGCATTAACTGCAGTTTATTGAGGCAACGAAATCCCAGAACAAATGACAACTGGAAGGGATATACTTACTTTGAGCACAATTTATGTTAATGCCTAAAGGACACAGTATCTGAAAAAATCTTGTAATTGTAAGGCAGTAGAAAGAGTCCCTAAGTCTGTTGTTCAGCATATCTCAGCATAATTCAGACTCAGGATGTTTGTTGAGTCCATGATGGTGTAAAATGTGAGCATTTCATTCTTACATTGCCGTGACAGGAAACAGAAATTTAAATGCTTGAGAATAAGAGAATTGTGCAATGTTTTGGACATGTCCCTGATCTGGATAATTGAAGAATGTCAGAGCAGCCAGCTGTGACTTTGTGAGAAAGGCCAAGCTGGCTGAGTCTTTTGCTGTTTAGGAGGAATAATTAGCAGTTTTTCTGTGCTTTTTTTAGTGATCTACTACTCAATAAATCTTTATGATATGGTACTTTGTTCAATCAAAAGGTGTCTAGAAAGTAATAAGGATTTTTAATAAGACATTGTGACCTTTCATGTAATAAGCCACCATATTTGTAAGATCTTTCATAAAATCTTTGCAGGGTCACTGGGACTACAATAATCTTAAATATAGATCTAATATAAATCAATGTCATTTACATTAGCTCATAAATGTACCCTGAAGATATGCCAAATATGTTATGCAGTACATGTAAAGAAATCTGTAAAATGGATATTTTGATTATAAAATTATATGTTTAAGAAGCAATTCTTTAAAAGTCACAAGTAATACTATTTAAACCTGTCTATGAAGTGTTCCTCCTTTGAGCAGGGAGCAGGGGGGAGCTTACAGAAAAGGCACTGTGGTTTTTTCCCTACACAAAGTTGTTAGAGTCTGTATTGCCATGCTGTATGGAATGCCTTCAACTTCCCTATGTATCTAACACAGGCGTGGGCCTGTAGTTAGTATGGAAGTTATGCTGTGTCTTCCTGGTTTGAACACAGAGGCAGGTGGTGACAAATACAGAGCCTGCTGTGGGGAACCTTCCTTAGAGAGAGTTAATCTAATAAAGTGGAAGAATGAAGGTCCATTTCGGAGGCTGATGATACATGAATGTCCAAGTTTAGGAGGGACCCAGTAAGACCCAGACATATGCACTAGATTAGCAAATAGAAACCGTAAGCTTTGGGAAAACTTTGGAAATATTTTCTTTTCCAAGCCGCACTGTTTCAGTTTTGCCTAGATCAGTTTCCACTGGGTGCTTTTTCCCAGAGGTTATTTTCCATGGCTAGTCAAATATCCATAGAGGAATATGTGTTGGATCTGCTCACGTTACATGATCAGCGTCGTGACACAGGCAGTGATGTGGGATCAAATGTAATGGTGTAATGTTGGCAGTTTAAGCATAGGCTCTCTTGTAGTTTGTCCCAAGAGGAAGCTAACCATGCTAAGTCACTGTGTATCAGATAAGCATGTGGTCTTCTGATTTCTCAAATATTTTGGTAATCTCTGTGGTTATGACATCTAATCTCTGGTGACATCATTCATGCTTTAGTACATTGCATGATGTAGCATAATGTGATTGATATGGCCTAATTGACAGAGCTCTCAGTGACAAATTAGTTTGGAAAATGGGTGAATAAAGGTCATTTCTTTGATATTGTCAAAGAAAGTCTTTTCTACAAGAGCAACTGATTTAAAAGATTATCAGGGCCCGAAGAGGATTTGCTTTTGGGTTAGATATAGGTCAAGAGTTTATGAACTTTAAAAAGTAATTAGTAAACATAAGAAAAAGTGGTTTAGTGGTATTCTCTGTATAAGAGGGAGTTCTGATTCAGTGTCCTTATGAGATCAAAACTAGCTTGCAGGTATAACTCAGGCACAGGATAGAGCAAGACTGAGCTGTTCTTGCTGCAGCTTTGCATAGCACAGCTTCTGCTTCAAAGGCAGCATAACTTGATCCTGTTACCCCAAATGTAACCCAGTGTGTTCTTGTTCTGGCAGCCTGTCTGTTTAGCTGATCACCATAGAGAACAGGGTGCTCTAATTCTTTCCCAGAGACATACTCCCCTTTCAGCTGTCTTTTGTTCCAAAATCTAGGCCTGTTTTCAATGAATTCCCTTCTAAATCAAATTGAACATGTAATCCAAGGGAAAAAAAATATATAGATTAATTAAACTTTTTACATTTTGTCATTTTAATCTCTTTAAAGGAGAAATCCCATGGATTAATCACTGAGGTAGGATGTGTGACCTGAGCTTTTATTTTGAGATGTATAATTGGCCTACTGAATAACCTAAGTTTTTCATTATATCCTGCTACTGTTACCCTGTTTATAAAGTATTGATAAAGATGCTGCTTACTTTGTAGAATGGTCCGAGATCCTTTCATGGAATCCATAGATTAGTTTGTATTGCTGTCAGCAAACCTACTTAGATTAATCAAAACCCCAATCATACCAACAGTTGTTTGAAATTTTGGTTTAATTCTTCAAGTAAGGTCAGCTGTCTGTCTGCAAACAATACCAAAGGTACTGATGTATCTCAGAAGCCACTTCACCTCTTCCCTGCAACAACTGCATGTTGTGGTGTTCCTCCTCCCTCCTATTCCTTAGAAATCCTCCTTTCAATTTTAACAAGTCAGACAACTCTTTCCCAAACAATCTTTGAATGATGACTTTGTAAGCAGTTAAGTATAAAGAGAAATCTGCTGTGCAAAGCTTCTTTGTTTATTGCTTTTGCTGACTGGCTGAAAGTGGGGTCACGGTAAGCTCAGAGGGCTCGATATAAGTGAAATAATTTAACCAGAAAATACATCTTCAGAATGATAACAGAATAAAATGCCACACTAACCAATCTTGCTTTCATACCTTGCAAATTTTAATAGTTGTCATTAAAACATTATTATATTTACATGAAAGTAGGTATGGTTTACAGATTTATGCAACTCAAGCATATTACTACTGTAGTTTTACATGAAAATGCATCAATGTATTCTCAGCCAGCATCAAAATTAATACATGAAAGCAAATCATTCCAATTCCTACAGTCATCACAACTTCGCCGATACTGGGAGATCTCCCACTGGCATCATGCAGAAAAGAAGCAGCATTTTCTTAACTGCTGCTGGCATCAAGAAGTATGGATGTCCAGAGTAAAGAGTTCTGTCATGTGCCATTTACATACAGTCACTTTAGGTAGCTCATCTGAATCCTTTGGCTATAGATGCATTTATATATGAGCAAAAGCAACAGTCTCTTCTAGAAAGACCAAGAGCACATAAAAATGTCTGTATTAACTGAGAATATTTTCTATATTGGCCACTTTAATCATTAAAAAAAAATTCAGATCATTATATGCCATTCCTAAGCCAGGAACTAGACCTAAAGGTTGTAAAATATCAATCATCGTACGTTTATGAAGCAAAATTAGCCTTGGGCTTCATGAAGGGTTCTTTTTTTGGAATGCCTTTAATTTCTAATGAGCAATGTAAAGTGACCTAAGATGTACTGAGAAGAAAACAGGTTTTGTTATTTTTTATTAATGTGCTATAGCAATGCAGGGAGTTTTTGGCTTAATTGCCCTGTGTTTTAGCATATGGTGTTATGCAGTCAATAACAGCATCCATCTTTAGTATGAGATTATCCTCTGGGATCTGGGGAAGTGGAGATACCTATAGGTTATAATTACAACAGCTCCAGTCTTAACTCCTTTAAATACAGTAAGGCCAAATAGGTAGATGTACTTGGATTGCTTTTTTTTTGTTACCATAAATAGAGATCAGTCTCAATTGTACATATTGCCTTCTGAGTTTTGAGTTGGTTTTGAGCTTTAAATCTGGAGGAGTTGAGTGTTTGTAGGGTGTGACTTTGCCTTGTATAGCTTTTATTCAAACATGGTACTTGTATGCCCTGTCTACAATTTGTACTTTTATTTTCCCAAGAGTGCTGAATCAGTTCCAAAAAAAAAAAACCAAAAAACCAAATTAATCCAAAATTTTACATTTGTTTTAATTGAAATGATAACAGAAAAATCATAATTTCAGCCAAGGAAGAGCTGTCTTGCTGACCCATGCATTAAAATAGTACAGTTCTGGATGGTGGCCTCAGGCAGATAGTTACGTGTGGAGTGATGGGAGTAGACTACTGGAAATAGTTATAACAAAGGGATGAGTTGCTACGATATCCTATAAAACATCAGCTGCATCAGTAGCTTTTAGAATACAGGAAACTTTGAAATACTGACACAAATATGCTTAGAATGGCTGTAAGGGATCCAAAACAAACAAACAAACAAAAGCAGGGGCCATAAAGCTGAAAATAAGAGGCAAATTAAATTGCTGGTAAAGTTCTTCTTTTGGCTGAGCTGCCTCTTATTAAGCTGAATTCTTGTAAATAGTCTACTGCTTAAAGCACAAGTGTAACTGAACCTATTTTTTGTAGCATAACAGCTTTTATTTCAGTTTAAGTAAAGGACAGTTGGAATTTTTATAAACAAGCAAATCGTTAGTACTGGACAAAAGAGTAGTAGTGCAGATCTGAAGCTTTTCCAAAGATACAGGAAAATTAAAACAACATAGGAAGAGAAATAAATAACAGTCTAAGATTTTCAAGAGTAGAATGTCAGTGGTAAACAGATGGAGAGAAGCAAACATTTTTGCAGATAGCTCTTCTGTGGTTTTGTTTCATCTTGTAAGTGGACCACGGAAGTATTGTCACTAAGGTTGCTCGGAACTGCAATGTTGTGGAAGCGTAGTGGAGGATAGAAGGCACAGCACAAAGTTCTTCATAGTTGATAAAGCTGTGTTCATGACATCTGGTGTTGGGTCCCTGTTACTGCAAGACCAGGAATTCTCATTTTTCAGCTCATAGCTGAAATCTGAGCTTCCCTAGTTTGGACAAGAGTGAGGATGACCTATACCAGTCAAGTGATTATTGCAAGTCTTTATGCACTCAGTGCTTTAACATTCTAGCCACAGCACCTCTGAAGGAGAGAGTAGATTCTGTGAGAGAAAGATGTACCCAGCATTACCAGCTTTCCCAGGGTTATTCTGTATTCCCTCTGTACACTCCATTATGAACATTTGATTTGTCTGTACAGTGGGGATGCTGGTGTGTCGAGGATATCTCAGGCATTTTAATTCAGCAGATTACTGAAATGTCAAGCCAGTGTGTTTGTTAAACACTCAAAAGGAACTTCCAAAGGATTTCATTTAGCCATTACTCCAGCCAATGGCATGTGACAGAAGAGCCATGCAGAAATGGGAGTGTATCATCAGTGTTTGAACATACGTAAAAATATCAGATTCATTTGTAATTACTTTATTGTTACATGTGATTTTTCAAATAACTTAAATTCATTTACTACTAAGAAGTACAGTGTGGTTTTTCTTCTGTAATGACCAAGTGTAATCCAAAGATTTAATTCAGACAACTACAAATATCGATAAATGCCTACAGGAAAAAAATACTTCATCTACAAAGTGGCAAGAGAAATAATTTCAACTTTAAATGTATAAGACAATGTTCATAGTAGCATTAGCAGAATGTTTTCCTAGCCTTTTAAAAAAGTTTCTTCAGCAAGCCTGGTCCAAATCAGGAAAAAGTGTCAAAAAAAAAAAAAAAAAATAATATTTTAAAAAATTCTTTTCAGCTGAAACCCTCATTTCCAAGTAACAGATGTTTCTCTCATTTCAACAAGTAAAACACCACCCTTTCTAAATACCTGTTAAAACTCTTTATGGCCCGAATCAGCCGCATAGTTGATAGAGCTGTATAGCAGCTACTTGCTTGGTATTTGCTTGACCATTACTGGAGTCTGGTGGCAACTTTCCAAAACTAGTTTGCCTTATCATTCAATGGACAACAAATGTGAGGCTTTATATGAATTTTGTGCTGTTCTTTGGACAACAGCATGTCATTACTTGGCAATGTGGCATTTATGCTGCTGTTTTATAGTTGTAAACAGTTCTAAGCCGTTACATGTCCTGAAGCTCGGTTGAAATAGATGACAGCTAAGTGACAACACAAATTCTCCTAGGCTTGGAAATCCTAATCATAAATAATGACCCTTTGAAAGGTGCTTTTCAGAGAAAAATGGCCTTTTACTAGAGTTTCCACGCAGGGATTTAAAGGTGTGGTGCTCGTTTTGGAAATTGTTAGTGTACCCTTTCCTCTTTCAATTGTATTTATATGCAATTGGTGATTGAAATAGAGTAATTGGTGGTATCTAAAGAACTGGCCTACTCATATTTTTCTCAGAGCAAGAGAAAAAGAGAAAAAAGGTCCAGCAAAGTTGTCCTTTTCTGTTTTTTTTTTACTACAGTATGTATAAAAATTTACTTATTTAAAGAAATAAACTTTTACTGTAAATTTGGTGAGTATTGCCTAAAAGGAGAATGTTCTTTGGGCAATTTTTACACTTGTAATACACTTATGGCATTATGAGTAGCTGTATTTCTTGGCAGTGTAGCATAGTCTATTAAATAAGCTCAGGTTACCTGTAATCTTTATATCACAAATGATCTATCATGGGTCATAAATTCTGTAAATTTGAAGTTGCCTAAAATAGAGAGCAAAATAATCAGTCACTCTCATAACCTGATCAAGCCTGGATAATCACAGAAAAGAGTTGTGACAGAAACTAAAGGAAAATATGGTTCATTTAATCTTTTTGAAATTGATCAACTCTTGCAGCTTTAAAGGAATGACCCTTTCAAAGCAAAATAATCAAATCCATCTCTTGTCAGTTTGGTGAGATTTATAATTGGAAGCTGATGATTTTTTAGCAATACTGTCAGTCTGCTTTTCAGATCAATGCCAATGAAATATTTTGTTTACAATTTAACCTCCATTTCCCCTAGAATTTGAGAGTTTTAATACCAAATGTAGTTATGTCTAACTCTATTGATCCAGGGGTAAATTAAATGACCAACAAAACCAATCGTATTTTTTGTCAAAATACTCCCAATAGGGAGCAAAATTCTTTTATTAAAACACAATATGTTGCTCTGAAATTAAAGGAAAGTTTCATTTCAAGCTTGATCTTTTTTAAAAGCAGAGACCATCATATAGCTAGATTTATTATATTTGAGTACTACAAAGGTAATAAAACTGAAATTATATATTGAATTTCTTTTCCTTAATGTAAAGTCAAAAATCCCCTCAAATTGTAAAACTTTGCCTAAAAGGCACATACAATAATTTCATTCCCACAATCAAAGGGGCAGCCATCAAGATCAACGTAATTGGAGAAATTACTTATTCAATGGGTTGATAAAATCGTGACAGTGATTACTAATGATTTTATTCCACTACCAGTTTGCTTGCCAAGGGCTCAAAGGTCAGTGGGACTTCAGACACTGATTTCAATAGGAGAAGAATTTGACTCATAGAAGTAAGGAAAGTCATAAAAAAATTTCTTCTTACGTGCCATGATAATTCTAGAAAAGAAATTTCTTCTTACGTGCCATGATAATTCTAGAAAAGACCGAATGATTAATATAAAAAATACTGTATATAGTAGAAAAGAATGATTGTAAATGGATTCCTTGTTCACACCTCCTTGAAGGACTTTCATCAGTACCACCCTCTTTAACAAATCTCTAGAGATTTGGGTTTGTGCAGCTTACAAAAACTGATTGCTATAGAGTTCATCCATCTGTAATTATTTTCTTTAAGATGGTATTGGCTATTTATTGCCTCTCGAGGCAACAAGAGCAAATTGATTTTTTATATTATTAAACTTAACCTGCTACAAGTAGGACATCGTGATTTCTTTTAAAGATAATCTACCTGTGTCTCTGCAAGCAAGACTGTTGATGCAATAAATAAAAAGTCCACAGCGAAAAGAACACACTTGTAAATCCTACAGTTTTGATTCTTTTCACTTCTAGGGGTATTTTTTTTCAAAGCAATTTGTTAAGTTCCCTAAAGTACTATAGTGTGACCCTGAAGCCCTGAGTGGGAAGTGGAGCAGAGCTACATCTCCTGGTTGTGTGTGCATATCCTTGTCTCCGTACCCTGGAAGCAAGGTCAGTGCCCCGTGAATTTGTAGCTATTCCATCACCTGCAAGTACAGGATACAAATACTTCCTTCAGTTTTTTAAATTAAAGCTATTCAGCATTCCAGCATTCTGAGAGTAGACTTCTGCAATTCATTGAGGAGTCATTTCTGAAGTCAGGCATATACCCGTTGGTGCTCTTGGAAAAAGCTGTGTAGGCTGGGCAAGTTGCAAAGACTCTGAAGCAAAATAGGCACCTGTATAACACTTAGTGATAATATTGTGCCATGTAATACCAACACTAATCCTCACAGCAGCGTCCTGCTGTTACAGAGAAATGTCAGATGGTATTTCCTAATTTACTGCACAACTTGGGGAGGGGGGGAATATATTCTGTAATACTGGGTGAGTATTAATTAAAGGACTGCTTCCTGCAATCTCTCTATTACACAGACAACACACAACAGTACATTCTAGCTTTAATCAGAGAACTGGCTTTGCCACAGAAATTTGCTGAAATCCATACCAATCCTTCTCAGAAATTTTGATTCAAGAAATGAGAGTGAAAAGATGGAAGAAATTCTAATGTAAATGACAATAGGTATCAACAAGATTATATATACCAGCATTGAATTAGTAGTTCAACTTCAGAAAGTTTAAATTTGTGATGGCATTTGGCCAGATCAAAATGAGGTACTACAGTTCAAGAAATTAAACTGTCATTTAAGAACACCTAGAATTAGCTTGTAAAATAAATCTGAAAACATACCAGTAGAAATAGTGACAAGGATGGGGGAATAAATCAAACTAAATCAGAAAGCACATTACAGACTTTATGAATGTTATCTCTGTATTTATCACTCATACTAAATAAGATCAAAAGCCAGGTATAACATGATTCAAAACAAGAAGACAAATTGCTTACCCTATAAATGTGAAATGTTACAGCAATGTTTATGCAGAGAGCTTATACTTTGGGAGCAGGTATTACTTACAGGTTTATTTCTTTTAACTCTCAAGGTGTTTTCTTCTTGATAATGATAAACTCTGTTCTGTTTAACATGCGGACAAGAGCATGGCTTAGAAATTTGCAGCTCTACCTAGTACTATGGCAGGATGAAATGAAAATTTGTTCTTGCTCTTTCCACAGATACCTTTGATGGTAATAGTAAAGCCAACAGAAAAAAACAGGATTACACTTTCAAAGAAAATTTTGCTATTTCCTAATTTTGAATTTGGTCTAGATCAGCTTAAAGTTGCAATTTCATTTTTTTCTATTAACTGAGAGCAGGTAGAATTTCATTTTAAAGCCACCAAAACATGTAATGAAGCAGACCCTGCTGCTTCATTGATATTCTTGTCAGTTTTACTGCTGCTATTGGCAGAGAAGCTGACAAGAATACCAATGTCACTGAGCAGGCAGGTTGTTCCCAAAATCTATAATTCTGGGCAGTTTATCCTAAAATGACCACATTCTAATCCATACTCTATCCTTTGAAGCTGGAGTCTTGAAAGTCTTTACATTTTTCTTCTTTCTTTTTTTTTTCCCTCCAGAATCTCTGACTCTGGAGCAGGCAGCCCTTTCCATCACTGGGAAACTGCACTTTAAGAAACAGCAGCATCCAGATGGATTGGCTAGATAGAAAATATGGTACTGTCCCATCATCACAAAGCTCAACATTTCTACCATTAACAAGGGTTAATGCCCTTCAGAGTTTCAGCAAAGTTTTTATATAAGTCTCCTGACCTCATTAGATTTTACTAGTCTCACTGAGTGAGTTGCCTCTGCTTAGGGCTTCCATGGTTTCTATACTCTGAGATAAAAATCCTCTGTCGTTGTAAGGCAGAATATATGAGACTGCTCAAAATTGGTAGGTTTTTCTATCAGAACATGGACATTTTCATTTGGTTATATCCTCTGTGGTGAACTCTTTGTCCCCAGTGAGAGAAAAGAGCAAAGGTGGTGACAGAGTGCCACCTGAAAATGGCCAGCAGCCTGTTAGTGTCATTCCCTCACCCATGCTTCAGCTCTACCCAAGTCTACAGAGGCCACCTCAGCTGGCCATATTTTACTTCTGGATTGCCCACAGGAGAGGTCATAGGAACTCTTGAGCAGTACACATCAACTGTGCAGAGCAACTGAAAGGAGTCTTTGCAAGTGAATCTGAGGTAAAAATAATGACCCAAATGCAGCTATGCTGGGGTTCTGGGAGAACATCTGGAGTAAACATTCTGAGAGTTGCTACAGTGAGATACTCCCTTAAAATATTTTACTAATGAGTGACTCAGTTAAGGTTTTGCTTGGCTTTTTTCACATGCTTTAAATACCTTCTCCAGTCTCCTCTAGGTTGTGATCACTCTGTGTTCATTACTGGCATGTGTATGTTTGCTGAATCTGTGAATTAGATATCAGAGAATAACGACCTGTAACAAAAATGAGACTAGTCACTTTTGCTTTCAATATAATCTCTTGACACCTTTAACAGAAACAGTTATAGTGCTGTGTCAGTGCAGGTAAAATCTTTATTAAGAAGATGTCTTCTGCTAGGCAGATTAAAGCTGACATTTTGGCTGTAGGTCCTTCTATCTGAGGTGGAGATTATTAAAAACAGTTTAATTTATAAAAATCACTTATGTGTCTTATACTATGAAAAATAATATTTTATGGAGTGTTGAGCAATGCACATTCAACAGTAGAGTTCATATAGACTATAACCTGTCCATTGAGATACCAGTCAGCCAATCTGATTATTTCAGTGGTTTACCAAGTTCTCATGTGCTTAGCACCAAATTTGAGTTATCATCAAAGTTCTGTAAATCAAGTGGGATTGATACTCTTATAACAGCTCCACTTGTTTTTCCTTTTCCTTTATTTAAGTAAATAAGAGTGTTCGTGAGATTGTACTTCTGTCTTTGCTGTGCAAGGCAACAGAGTAAGTATAAAGCTGTCACTGATGTGCTGTGAGTTCCTGATTTTAATCTAGCCAGATAAATTGGACAACTATATATTTTATGACAGTCACAGTAGCTAACCTACAGGAGTTGTTTGAGAAGCATAAATTAGCCATATGTTTACATGTTTCATTAACAGACATTTTAATATGAATATTGATCTTGCTGAATATGGCATCTCAGCTGTAATAACAATGTTCAAGTTCTATTATGCCTAGATGTGCATTTTCATTTTCAGAAGATATTAGAGTTAGTGAGCCTTCAATGAATAAACCATGTAGGAAGAAACATTGTTAAGAGCCAGTTCCCGGTCTGCCTTAAATTAGTATGGCTTTGCTGACTTCAGAGGGGAGGATCCTGCCATCCACCTCCATCTGAAAACACATGCAGAGTGCCGTGCGACTATCTGTATCAACTCAGATCACACTGTGAGGCTCTGTGTTCTGCTCAGTATGGCAGTTGCCAGTTGAGAAAAAAATATTTGTGTATAAACAGGACTTAAAAGAGCTGCAGAGCACTCTGATAATGCTCAGATGATGTTCTATGATTTGGGAAGAGTATCTGAGGTGATTCAGAGCAACAGTGTATTTGTAATTTGCATGCATCAGGCTTCACTACAGTGGGACTCCAGAGAAAAAGACTGTTAGCTAAATGCTGTCCTGCTCCTCTTATGCCATTAATATTGCTAGACACATTTTGTCCTTAAATATAAAGCTGAAATTTTCAAAATTAAAGCTATAACATTTAAAAACAAATAGGATCCTATATAGCTCAGAGTTCATCTGCTTTAATCAAAGATGCAGAAGTTCATAGTGTGAAATACTTGCATGCAAGTTTTAAAAGGGTGATTTTATGACCGATAATTAACTTTTGAAATGATCTAAACTGAAATAAGGAACATACTGTAATTTTAAAGAGCAAAAGCTAATTGCCTGTTGAGGGTCAGGGACCGAGAAGAAATTCTTTCACTAGCATTTCACAGGTTGCTTAGAGGTAGATGCTGAGCCTCTGTCAAGGACATCATCATCGTTCTTTCTTCATGCCCTATATATACCTCGATAGTGGATCAGAGGGCTTAGCAGGGACATTTATACCTCTACAAGATAGACAGAAGCAAAGCTGTGGTCTCACTAGCAAGTATTGTAGCCAACACAGGACAGTCCATCACTTGGATAATTGAGCAGCCTGTTGTTACTTCCTGTTCCCTTTAATAAGGACTTGACAAACAAGAAATTATACTACATGGTACCTTAATTCTAAAAAGTTTACTGGAACTATTGGTGGTGTAATTGAGCTTTGGTTTGTGCTCTTTCCTGCTTCTATCTTAATGCTCACCATATTACAGTTCTTTTCCCCCGAAGCTATGCTTTGCCGAAAGGACAGTCTGTTACTAGATGGACAAATTGTCTGGTGTGCATTACACAAGAACACGTAGATTTGTGTCCTTAAAATAATCTAGTATGTTAAATTGGCAAAGTAGACAGATGTTCTCAGACTGTATTAAAATTATCAGCGAATCAGTACTTCAACGAAGTGTTGAAATTAATTCTTTAACGAAGGTCATGGAAGACTAAATTTGGTGTCCAAGTCTGTTCGTCTGTGGTGAATATTTCTTAAGGTATTGCATCTGAGATAGGAATGAATGAATTAATTCACTATTTAGATATTAGAACAGCTTGGCTTTAAGAAAAGAATATTTCCTTATATGCACACATTTGTATGAATTTCTTCTCAATGTTCATCATAAAGAAAAATCTTGTCACCATTTGGTGCTTGCTGACAGTTACAGTTTTCTGAGAAATCAGTATTATTCCAGAGAAAGTGGCTGAATTTGTAATAGGACAATTGCATTTCTTGAAATCAGATTATGATAAGTTATTTGCAAAACAATTATTTGCTACTTATGAGACTTTTCTTATTTCTGCTTCCTAGTACAATACATTTTTAGATCTAAATTTTCATTTGGGTAGTTTGTCTTTGATTCCTTACTGTGCTTTATTTTCCAGTTAATGTGTCATGTCATGAACTTACACACATAAGTGATCAGTTTCTTTTGATTGTTTTTCAGATAGTGGAAAAAAAAAGTTTAAGTAATAAGGAGCCTGAAAATGTCTTTCCAATTTTATCTTGCTCATTCTGATATACTTTCAAAAATTACAACACGGTTGTATACCAAGCAATCCAAAAAGTTGCAAAAGGAGCTACTGATAACTTGGACACATTTTCAAACCCTTTTAATTCCAGCGTTTAGAGAGAATGATTTTAGGATGTTATACGTGTTTCCATGATCTCTAAACCTGCTACAATAGAATATATCCTAGAGTTGTTGAGTCTTTTTTTTTTTAGATGAATAGAAGCTATAAAAATATTTTAAATTATCTTCCTCATGAAACGATGACTTAGGTACCTCACGATATGCAGCATATTATCTGGGTAGTTAGCTGGAAGCAAATAGTCAATTTTGTATTAATTGTGAACGAGCAAAATTAGCAATTGCAAATGATGCTGATCATACAAATGCAAAACCAAAATGCTTGTTATAAAGTTAAAATCGCTGGCAGTATACCAGGATTGCATCTTGAAATATTCCTAATGCAGCTTTATTGCTGTCTTGAAAATGATGTAGCAAAGATTATTGCTCTTTCAACTGTATTAACAGACAACCATTTGAAGTATCTGGTATTTCCATGGTGAATGGCATAATAGCTGAAGCAGGATCTGTTAGTTGAGATGCTGTGTAAATAGTAAATATTGTTTGAAACTGAGGGCACTACAAGATGTTGTAGCTAAAAAGTGTCCTTCAAAACAGATTCCTAAAATGTACTTATACAGAGGTCTCACGGGGACTTGGAAATCAGAATATTATTCACTGTTGGTTTCAGGTCTTCATTCCTCTCTAGACAGACTTTCACTCTTCAGACAGCATTCTCAGTAGAAAAAGGAATTCTTCAATGCTTTCTTTGAAGGAGTGCTACAGGTCAATTCTCTGAAATTCTTTATTTTCCTTCCTGTTCCATTCAGCACTTCTGATTTTATGCAGTTGGATCAGTAACTCAGGGGGCACCATAAGCACAGAAGAGCGATGCCCAGTGTGAGAAAAATTCCTCCCAGATCCCAGATAATGTAGGCTGGATGTAGTTTTCTGAGGACTCTGATGTCACATGATCAGCACTGACAGACTCGACATATCAAATCTGATGTGTCAATCAGTTATTTGCCTGGTAGTTTGTTGTAAGGAAAAGTGAATGCATAGATTTTCGGAAGGGAAAGCAGCAGGAACATTTTCTAACAGCAGAATCGTGATTTTGAATGCTTATCTGTGGGAAATTGCCATTTCTTTGTGGATTGTGGTTTACCTTGACATTTTATCAGATGTGTACTTGTTACAGGTAACTTGATGCAGGTAACTTTCATTCTTAAAAGGAAACCTTCCTGCATCACACAGATTAGAGATCACAGTGCTAAATAACTCTACAGCCCTTCAAAGTTCAGTGTTTGAGCTTTGCTTGCAATTAAAATGCAACTATGCTGGTATTTTCACTAAAACTATCCATGCAGGTATAAACAAATACTATTAATGCTTTCATCCTCTATCAGAACTCTCAGTTTTCATAATGTGCACATGGATAGCACCGGATGAAGAATGCAGATTAATTAGAGTTATGACTGGAAACTTAAGCTTTGAAATAAGCGATTGTTAGCAGGCACCCTGGGCTTCAAAAGTAATGTACACAGTGGTAGGAAGCTGGCAGCTGAGACTTAGGGAAATACGAGGAGAAAACAATATCAAACAACATGATCTCTGTACACGTTTACAACGCAGCTACAAATAAAAATTATTCTCTGATACTACAGTGTGAAATATAAAACTGAACGCAATATTCTGGCAAGTAAATAGTCAGAAGGGATAATATTACCTGAAATTAAGTTATCAGAAAGCTTATGTGATGTTTCAAACCAGTAGTGTTCGAAGGGATCTAAGTTCTTAAGACACATTCCTGTCCTTTACTATGTTACAAAAAGCTGAGGAAAGAGTTACAGCAAGTAACATTTAAATGTATTTAAATATATTATGCATCAGAAGTACCTCTGTGCTAATAACTGAAAATGACAAAAGTGCTGGAAGGAGAAATATTCAGGGTGCCAAAGATACCTTCTGTTCAACTGTTAAACCTAATAATATTGCTTTGCACTATCTGAAAAGTGAAGTTTGGGAACTACAGGTTCCACTTTAAATAATGTTTGAATTAAAATGAAGTTTCGACTATTTTGATCAAATATCCCATTTTTTCTAAGGGTGATCTGAAAGGTACAATGTGCCAGAGTTTTCTCACAAAATGTGAAGCCTAATGGTGGAGTTTATGCATGAGAGTCATATATAAAAAATCATAGTATCCTAAGGTAGAAGACAGTCATTAATGATATCATTCATAGAGATTCTCTACCTGAGAACTCACTTACGAAAGTGATCATTAGGTATCCACTTAGGGAAACACTTAAAGTGAGGTGTAAATAATAAGTGTTGCAGAAGTCAAGGATGCACTTAGCCATTTCAGTTTCACAGTCTGCTTTCTCTCATGCATACTCCCAATGGTAGGAATTCTCATCTGGTTCCGCCAACAAATTCACGTTCACTTCTAAGTATCTTCTAGCTGTATAATCTACTCTTCATGAGGTTTTCCTGCTACTTTCATCATATTTGGCTTCCTCAGGTATGCATTTTCAAAATCAGAGCACTGACGTTTCCCACTGCTTGGGTGCTGTGAAGTGTCTCACTGCCAGAGGCAAGGCATTTGAAAAGCATCAGCTGCAGCACACTAGGTATCTGTGGCAGGTAAGTTGTTCAACCTCAGGGTTATTAATTTAACAGATATCTTTGCCTTCCATTATCATCAAGTATATTAAAATTGCCAGCCATAAATTGCACCTCTCTGCTAGTCTGAAGAAGTTTGGAGAATTAAACAGAGTAAAGATTAAGGTTAACAGTAACAGTGATGTTACCCCCTTTTCCTTTCTCCGCATACAAAGACTACATACTTGGACGTGTAAGTGTTAATGATAACTGGCAAAAAGCACTCTCCTGGGTAGCAAAAGTCTCGTTTCCTTGCTTCCTAGTGTGGTAGTCACAAGATTACTCCAAGTGCTTCTGCTGGTAGAGGATATAGTGGATGTGTTTCAGTGACTCACAACATGAAATAACATTCTCACATTTTGGAGATGTTTCTCATGAGTAATAATAGTGAGGGATCATAGCAGGGGCAGTCAAAGGGACAGAGAGGCAAGTGGTGCTAGTGGGCAATCTTCTTGCTGTTTGGAAGGTACACCACTGAGAGTTTCAGTGGCTACTTTCTTCTTTGTGATTCTTTAAACTGATTCCCTTTGAAATTCACAATGGACAGTAGTAACTGTTTTCTCATGGGAGGACAGGCTGCCTAGCGTGTCCTGTTCCATATGCAAAGCTCTGTGTCTTTCCTTGACAATGCGCTGGAGAAAAATGTGATGGAGTGGTATTCTGCCTTCTCCTGACTGTGTTTATGTTTTAGCACCTCCAAAAGTCCTAGACATTATAACCTAGTTTCAGGCATAGAAGCCACAAAAGAGAATCTGTCTCTTCAGATTTTAGCTCTCCTACTGCTACAAGAAGATTATTTTATGTTTTCAGTGGGTGATTTGAGCCTATTTTTGCTCTGTTGGGATGTTATGACCCAAAACCTGTATCCAGCTCACAGGCCACTGCTGCAACAAGTGTAGTATGTGAATAAGAACATTCAAGAAATGATGTGGTAGAAGTAAGAGAAAGAAGATGCTTGAGACTAGCATTGGGAAGACCCAGTGCCACTGTCAGTAAAAATGCCTGCAATGTATACTGAGTGTTACACAAATCAAAATTTAAGTGTAGAGCATTACTGCAAGTGATACACAGGGTCATGTTCAAGAGAGGTGAATACAAAATGTCAAAACAGAAAATATATTCAGAAGCTGAGAAGCTGGGGCTGCATCAAGATGTAGTACAGCTCCTGAATCAGCAGAAGTTTGGTAAAGTGAAGATTACATTTGCTACCCTGTATGACAACTTTGCCTGCGTTACTTCAGGGTGCAGCATCTCCTGGCTCTAATCATTCTGCGGGATCAGGCCCTTAATACATCCTATGGTGGCGTAGCGCCTCCCGTTAAGAGCCAGTGTTTTCTAATGGCATAGATGTGCTCTGTAGTTCCCTAGGAACTCGAGGAACAGTAAACAGAACTCTTATTCACCAATCTGCAGATAGGGTTGGCAAGTGACTGATGAGGTCCGCTCGCTGATGCTTCATCAGTGTAATTACTGGAGGTCAGAGCAATGACAGTGTGAAGTGATAATTATTCACATCCAACATTGCATGGATAATTGGTTGGGTTACACTGTCTGTCAAGGTAAAGGCTGAAAGTCCTTGAATGGAAAGACCTACACTGGAAAGACCTCCTGGTTTATCTCCTGTAAGCAATGTTTCAGTGAGAGTGGAGGGAGAGGGGAACTTGCAGAATGACAAGCTAGTTACAAATTGTTGTCTCTGCATGACATTAATTAGAGAACTGTGCTTTCTTGTAACATCAAAATCCAAATGCAAGTATAAAAAAGGAAAACATTTAAATTCTATTTCTTTGTCCTCTGCTGAAACAGCTTAGCTCTTGATGACCTGAGCAGTTATGCAGTTAGGAAGTAATCACTAATATTAGCAAATTCAAGGAGATGGAGGTTTGCCAGCTGGCATGTTCTAAAAAACTGGGTCATACAGTAGCATGGTGCAGATCCTCAAACCAGCTCAGGATAAAGATGTGACAGATACTATCTCTTCTAGTCTCACTCTAAAGCTAAACATCTAATGGCAAGCACTGTTTGAAATAGAGAATTTTCCAGATCTCAGTCTGATAGATGTTCATCTCTAATGGCAGCTGCTAAAGGGTCTTGGCTAAATAAAAACTTGGTTTAAGTTAAAATGTATCCAGATTCTGATCTTCAGGCCTTTTGGATGTAGTTTTCATGTGCTTACTGGTTTACCAATACAGTTCTTGTACTGAATTTTTTTAAGGAACAGAATTTCTACAAAGCAGTTCAGGTTTTTTTTTCTTCTCCTTCCTGGCAAGAAATACCATTAGATTAGACTCATTAAAAATCTATTGTATTGCTGAGAGTGCACATGCTAGACTTCTTTTTTTCCCCCTCTAATGTGAAGTGGGAGAAGCAGAACTATCATTATATTAATGGATTGCAGAGAATACACTCAACTACCACCCAGCTTACACAGCAAAACGTAACAGCATACAATTATCAGACTGCATCAAATAATTCTTGTCATTGGACTAATATTACAGTGGTAGTGTAGCAGTAGTTACTGTTTGAGAAATTTCTGGCCAATTTGTCTATATAAGAGTCTTAATACTTTGATTAAAACCAAATGTGTATGTCAAGTGGGACCCCGATTTTCTTGCTTGATTATAATAGAAATTTGCCCAAATGGCTCAAGTTAAGCTGGGGTCTTAGGCAAGTTGAAAATGTGTCATGTCAAAGCACAAAGCCAGAGACTTTGAATGAGCTGACAGAATGACAAATATCAGAATTTTATTTAAAGGAAAGAAATAAGGTTTTTCTTGGATGAAAGATAAAATTGTTTCTGGCATAAGAAATACTTATTACTAAAGAGATCTAAAGAGATCTTCTCTCACCGGCTGTATAAGTCATTTGAGACATCAGAGCTTCACTGAGGGACTACCTGACTTGGAAAATGAAAAAGACTTAAAATGTTTGACTGAAATAGATTAATGATTATGGTGAGTCAAACTTACTTAGGTGGTGTACAACACGTATTAATTCAGCAGAATGTCATTTATGAAATAGCATAGCATAATGGTTAGGAAAATAGCAATGAACATGAAAAATTAATGCTTCAAGGCCAGTCATATTTAAAACGCTGAAGAAAATTGGTTTATGAATGTAGATAGTAATGCAGATACACTTAAAACAGGTCCCACGAGAACATCTTTGATAAAAAATGAAGTTCTCCATTCTCCTGTCCCCAACTTCCATCTATCCAAGGCATAAGGGTTTTACCCTTTAGTTTACATTTTGGAAGTTAATCAAGATGCAATTTTCTGTCTTGCCAGTCATTCCTTGGTCTTGGTTCAAACTTGAGAGAGTAGGGAGGGTGGCAGGAAGACAATGACCATCTACTTATTTGTAACCATTACCTAGTAAAATGAGAAGAGATATGGATTTTGCCTATCAAAAAAAAAAAAAAA